>JAJIZL010026920.1:131676-159367 GCA_023969395.1 Amblyomma maculatum | reverse complement strand
TATGCACATAAATTCATAATCCGCTTACCGCATTCGTCCATATGTAGCACCCCACATTCCTAGATACCATGTTGCGTACGGAAATTTTTGACGTGCTTTCACGAAATTTGTCGGAAGCCTCTGTTCCAGCGCTTTAGCATCATTATAATCAAAGTCATGTTTATAATCTGAAACGGAGACCAAGAAAGGAAATACTGCTGTAATCGCATTGTCAACAAACAAAAATGGCTTGTATGAGACTGAATGCTGTAATGTACATATATACACCTATTCCTCATTGCGCACATGATCATATACTATAGCCCTCTTTAAACGTATTAAAACGCATCCGAGGACCCATTCAGAGTAATGCCGCATGGGTTTTCTGACTTGCAGACAGCAGTTTCTTAACATTGAATGAGGGCATATATCAGTTCACGAAGAATGCTTCCAGTGCTTCTCAGAGATACCATTCCTTATTTACACCAGTATTTCTCTCTATTTTGCGAAATGATTGCACAAACAGAATAACTGCGGCCTTGAAGAGCCGGAAACCCAGTTGCTGGCATCGGTTTTGTGAAAAATTGTTTTACACTTCGATGTGTTCTGCCGATATATTTTAGTTGATCATGATTATCAGCAAATACTTGCAAGTTATATACTGCAAAAATTAAGTTCCTCAGGACTTCTTGATTTAAAGTCTCCCATTATACACCGTCATACCAGATTTCGAACACACAGACGGGACCCAAGCAGAACACCAGCCTATAAGCGATACGGGGCAATGATCGGAGACGTTGACATCAATACTAGGTATATACATTGATTCACGGGGATATTACAAAATATGTCTTCCATGAACCGTCATTTGATGTCAAGATTAGTGCGGCAGTTAAGTAGGCTGAGACTGCCAATAAAAATTAACTGTTGGATGTTCTATTCACAGTTGAAATATCACAGTTTATAACCTATGCCATTTCCAAGGTTTCCAAACCTATGGCTTTCCCATTGTGGACACATCACTGGTGTCGCAATTAAGGCCCCATTTAATCTACGTAATTTCACTCGCATCTTCACGATAGGCAAAACAGGGAAGCAGGTTGTCCTACATCGTTGTACTGCTGAATTGTGGCAGTGTAGGTTCTAAGGAGCACTACACAGTGAAATTTGTACGCATTAATATCTCATATTTTGTCCCTTTGCTTTAAAGAAAATAGATTGCATCCGAAACTAGGACACAGAACGTTTCGAAAAATGTTTATTTAACTCTTAGATACTTATATTGCGGAGGGGCCTGCTGGCCCAAATCCAGGAAAGAGCAGTTGCTCGAATACCGGCTATTTCATTTGAAGGTCAATATTAACGGCGTATTCATTCAACGTATATATACACACTCTCTTTACCACTTATTCAGCTGCCGGCATTTTAGGCTAACCTAATTCTATAAGGGCCACTTAGATATGCATGAAAATTAACAGAGGGGAGTTTTGCGAGTTCTATTATATTGTTGCGAAGAAGATCGACATTGACGCGAGAGGAGCCCTCGTGCTAGGCCAGCCATTAAATTATCCTTAATGTCACCATGTCAGGCCGTTCTCTTGCTTGCCGCCACGTAACATTTTGGTTAGAGGTGTGGCGCACGTCATCCCCATCCTCGCCTTGGTGCATCGACGCCATCCTTACGCCGGGATCATCGACCGAGAGCCCTGCGGTATCGCCGCGCAGCGTCGCTCTAGCCCTCTCTGCCCAGACCCGACCAACTACCGCTGCCCAGCCCCCAACCCGGATCTGAAGACAAGGCGCACACATGACCTGACTAGAGACCAGACCAGAACAAAGACTCGACGCACGCGAAGGACCGAAAGACAAGAACGCGCAACCCTCCCATCCGCCCAGCCGCCGACGCGATCTCCAGCCATTGGTCCCGTGGATGCTTTGCTGGCGTATGGCTGAAGAGCTCCGGGGGAGGCGGATCACCCAAGCATAATCGCACTCATCGTCATCGTGGTGGCAAGCGCATCGTTCTCTTCTATATTTTCTTGAACACCATCGACTTCAAAGAACCGATCGGGACGATCGGTCGCTGGCCCCGGGAAGGGTTGCGAAGAAGATCGGCAGTGGCGCGAGAGGAGCCCTCGTTCTAAGTCAGCCACTCAATTATCCTTCGCCATGTCATCATGTTGTGCCGTTCTCTTGCTTGTCGCTACTTGAGAATATTATATTATTCTGAATATTCAGCACATTTTCTTCCAGTTTTCAACTTCCAGTCGCATAGCGTTGTCGTTGCAGAGGGAGGAAGTCGTCTGATGAGCCAACATCCGCTGGGACGCCGGGACGGGCCGAATTTATCGCTCGAAGTCCGTGAAAGGAAGACTATAGGGACGAACCTATAGTCTTCCTTTTTTCTTCTTTCCTTTGGCCGCGTGCCTTTGCGCTGAAAACTATGTCCGTAAATCTTGAATACAAACTAGCCCAACAATTAGACTTTCTCGGCGTCACGGTTGTGATGATAATCATGATCGGATGGTCACGCTCGTCAAAGCTAGCGGGCATTTTCGATTCGTGGACCGCTGCCTTGATACATCATAGTCCGCGGGGGCGGCGCTAATTCAGCCGCTTTAAGGCTCCTCCATTTTTTAAAGGTAGCGACAGGTCTTGATCCAGCCGCCGCTCCCTCCGATAGGCCGGTTGGCTGCACGTGACCTCTTCGCCACCAAGCTCCGCCTAAAGGGTCCAGCGGTGCTCGCTGCGCCGCTGAAATCCACGGCGATCTGCGCTTGCCAGCGAGATATTGGCCGATTAGTTAAGGAAAAAGTACTTCACATGCCTCTATTGCATTTTTAGGAGTGTATGTGCAGTAAGCGGACGCAAGAGTTATATCTGTGAACCTAAATTTTGAAGCACACGCATGACATGCGGCTGCGCCGAGCTGCCGTGCTTTCGTCTGCCGGAACCGTGCGGAAGACGCGAAAGTCATTTTCCATTCCTCGCGGTGACGATAATAGTAACAGAAGGAATGTATGACCTCATGAGATGTAAGATTTTTATGGCCACGGAAAACACCCGCCTATGCGAAGATCTCTGTCTGCTTAAAAAGCCGTTCGCTTGCCCGGGATGGCCTTTGTTTGGGCATATGCTATATGCTTTCATGAGCAAAATATCAAGAACGCTATGACTATTTCACTATTACTTGTACTGTGGATGCCTAGTGAAAAGTCACTGCCGTGTAGCGCCCCCTTACCTTCCCCGAACAGATCAGGACTGCAATACAACGCTTGGAATCAATGGTGTCAAAATGTTCAGAATGAAAATGAATAGCTTGATAATGCTTGTTATGAAAATTTAGACCGTGCATTGATCAGTTGATTAATATAAATGAAAAATGAAACAGTGGAAAAATAGAAGGGTGCCAATGTGTAAAAATGATCGAAATAAAAAGTCAATATTTGCCTACGCTAAATATCGGCGTGTAAAAATTAAAAAACAAAAACGAAGATTTGTACCATAAAAAGTGTAAAATCAACCGTGTGTGCGTGAAACGCTATTGAGTCATTGTTTTAACGGAGGAGTTTCGCGGTGTTGCATCGAAGTTCCGTTGAACGCACACAGGGACTCGTCAAGTTTCAAGAGGCGGCATCCAAGCTTACTGGTGACATTATTGCCCGGCAGGCTAAGGAAAACAATATAAAGCAAACTAAGAATGTAAAAGTGAGAAAACGTTCTCCGTGAGCTTTGTATCGCATCATACCCGATTTTGTTTACTTGTTGGAAGATATACATGCGTTGGTAATGTACAGCTGCAGAGAAACTGACTTTTTCTCCAAAATAAATCTATTGCAATACTGTGTAAACGAGATAAACTCCAGCCAAAGAAATGTTTAAAGCTGAGTATACCCAAGCGGTTACAAACGCAATGACGCCCTTATTACATTAGAGCTGTGTGCACAACGACGTTCCCAAAAGTTGCAGAAAACTCGCAGTCTACTTATTTTTTAGTAAGAAAACGAGCCCAATAAGTTTGAAGGGCACAAAATGCAGCGCACCAAGACAAGGACAGAGAAAGATGACGCACACAACGCTAACTTCCAACTAATGTTTATTCAAAGAAGAAAGCATGGTTTTATACCACCGCGTATTACATGCGCCAAAAGAACATGCGCTAGCAAGTCATATCAGCCAGATACGCAATCTCCTTTGGCAACAACGCGACAGAAGGGTTACTTATACAATCATCTTTCAAAAGAGTAATCCATTCAGCTTCAACTATTTCACGCGTTAACTGGTTTTTGTGCACTTTTAAAACCATACTATTTTTTGAGGAGAGGAATACAATTGCAAACACGGCAATGAGCCGACAAACCTTTACCACACCTGTTACTGACATCTCGGCCATGCTCACGAATCCTATCATTGAGGCATCTGCCCGTTTGACCAATATATTGCTTACCACAGGATAGGGGTATTTGATAGACTACATTTTGGATGCAATTAACAAATTTTTTTTATGTTTCTTTGTGCGGTCTATCACCTTCTTGGCTTTTGACGAAGTTTTAGTGCATAGCTGACTCAACTTATTCGACCCCGCCGGGGTGGCGCAGTGGTTACGACGCTCGACTACTGTTCCCAAGGACGCGGGATCGAATCCCGGCCTCGGCGGCAGCTTTTCGGTGGAGGCGAAAAGCAAGGCGTCCGTGTGCTGTGCGATGTCAGTGCACGCTAAAGAACCCCAGGTGGTCGAAATTTCCGGAGTCCTCCACTACGGCGTCTCTCATAGCCTGAGTTGCTTTGGGACGTTAAACCCCACAAACCAACCAACCAACCAACTTATTCGGAGCCGAAAAAGCCACTCTAACTCCTGATCACTGCGCAACTTTTTTGAGATTATGGGACAGCCTATGAATGTAAGGGATGACGGCAATTTTTTCTTTCTTACACGGGGCCTGTTGACTGGCATCCGCTTTCTTCTGGCATACTTTCTTCAAAACGCCTTCGGCCACGGACACAAGAAGATGGGAAGGGTACCCGGTACATTCTAGACGCTTACACTGTTGTGAAAAACTGTCATATACATGAGGTGCGGGCAAGATTTCTTCAGAGAAATAACAAATGGAAGGCGAGCAATGGAACGTTTCACAAGTTTAGAGTGCGATGAATTGAAAGGTAACAATGGTTTTTCGCCACGAGGTTTAAACATTCAGCACGTCCGATCATGCACAAAAGTGCACAACAACCAGTTAACGCGTGAAATAGTTGAAGCTGAATGGATTAACTCTTTTGAAAGATGATTGTATAAGTAACCCTTCTGTCACGTTGTTGCCAAAGGAGATTGCGTATCTGGCTGATATGACTTGCTAGCGCATGTTCTTTTGGCGCATATGATACGCGGTGGTATAAAACCACGCTTTCTTCCTTGAATAAACATTAGTTGGAAGTTAGCGTTGTGTGTGTGTTCTTTCTCTGTCCTTGTCTTGGTGCGCTACATTTTGTTCCCTTCGATCATGTACCAACAAGCCGAAGTATCTACCCTTCCAATAAGTTTAATGAAATACCGTTTCCACTTCAAGTTCGGTACTAATTTCAAATCATAATAATGAACAGTTTTCTAACCGCTGTGCTGATGCGAAGGGTTCAGTAGAATGGGTTGGCTCGTTTAACGCCCGCGTTTTTTTTTTGCGTCTATGCTGCACACGCATATTTACGTTATTATTCCTGTCTTATGAAGTTTCCTGAGCAGCAGAGGACACAAATCTGTTGAATTCACCGGTTTATGTGCGCACCGAGCGCGGCTTCATGAGTACGAAGTATGCACGAAAGAGTACGGCGCGTCGTCTGCTAGCACTGTCCCCTGGACCCCTCGAGAGGACGCTCGAGTAGTCGATACGTTTAAAAAAAATGTAGGAGCCTTAAGCCGCTTCGTTTAGAAAGCGGTAGATGCATTTCCCCTGCAGATGGGCCGCGAATTTTGAAGATTTGTTGGCGCCGTCACTCATTTGCATCTCGCTGTAGACCTGCTCGAAATACGTTTAGTGCAGCCGCAAATTGGGTTCGTTCAATTTGGGCAACCATTAGTCCTTATTTGCTGCTAGCGCACCTAAACATTGAGGGCACCACTAATCTGGTCATTTTAAAAAGCACTTGGATACCAATTTGAAGTTCGGACCTTGTCAAAATTTGACGCTCCAGTTAGCCAAATTTTCAGGGTGGCCACATCAAATTAGTAACTATCACTGAGTTTACAATAGCTAAGAATTGTTATACTGATTAGTAGTTATTGATTAACTCCCTATCGATCTTATTTTTATTCGAACACCTTCTGCGGAAATATTCTGTATACAGGCACTTTCCGCCGCATAGTCGTATTAATGTCCCATCATTAAAGGTAACTCTAACAAAATAACCCGAATCTGCGCCGGTACGTAGAGTTCAAGCCCATTTCGTCGGCAGCGAGATAAAAATGAATCCCGGCAGCAACAAAGGTTTAAGAAACACTAAACACGTTGACGTATGCGGCGTAAATGCCTTTACTTCTGCCTCAATGAAGCAGCTTAAATGTAGCGCCGCCCACGCGTGCTCTGCTATCAAGGCAGTGGACCGCGCACCTTATATGCCCGCTCGCCATTGCGCTCGCTTCGAACAGCGCGACCATCCGGTCATGATTTTCATTATCGCGACAGTCACGCCGGGACACTGACACGGCATTCGAAGCAAAGGGAGGGTCACGTCGGCGGGGTGTCTGGATAAGCTCCATAATTTCCTGCCTTCGGCCGGCTCGGCTAGGCGGCGCTGACCCTCAGTCTTTCTTCGTCTGGGCACTCCGGTTACTTCTGTCCGCACCTGTACACACACAAGAGAGAGTGCGGGTACCTGAAATAAGGTACCGCATGACACTAGTTCTCCCTCTCCCCACGAAAATGGATAGAGAAGAACATGAGGACCGAAGAACGCCGCGGACGAGTGCTCTCGAACGCGATTACGGCGGAAACGACGGCGTGTATTACGTCAACACTGCCGGCCCAAACAGCACGAGGTGGTACATCGCTGCAGTAGTTCACCAACACCGACAGATGGACGGGCTCAAATTTAAAGCTCGTGGCCCGACGCGGGCGGAGGAAGTGGCCATTGCCTTGGCTGCTTCAAGCTGCTCGTCCGAATATATTATTACGAATACAGTAGGACGTGCCGGAACCATGAGGCCAGCTGGGTGACACCTCTGGCAGAAAGAATACTGCGAGTGAGCAGATCCTCCGACCGAACATATCTGGCTTCCTGGTCACCAGGGTCTAGGTGAAAATGAGGCCGCGAATGCGGCTGCCTGAGGGCCCATCTCCCGGGTACCTCCCGCAGACTCCATGGAACAAGATGAGGGCGAACTGCTCACCAGATTTAAAGAAATTATAGATTATTACAAAGATAATCATCGCCGATACCCTACACTCTAAAAAAAAAGAGTGTAAAAGGAGGGTAACTTCGGGATTTATGCTATCTGAAACCGCATGGCTTAAATATACCCTGCGCAATCACCCGCACGGAAGACGTTAGCCTCTTTCGCATGACTTTACACCATTTCGTCCCTGCAGCTCAAGCAAAAAAAAGTTTGCCGCTTGTTTCTTCCCTTTTTTTTTATGATGGTAACCGGTTTCAAGCTGGGTGCGGCTGTGTTTCTATTTCCCGTCCGATGTCCTTTCAAAAGCTAGCACAAAATGACCCCCCGTTTTTCCCCGGAGGAGGTGGGGAATCGTCGAAAGTTGGGAGGATCTTATCTTCTTACAAAAAGCGTCGCCTCCCCCCTTCACCTCCCCCCCCCCCCTCCCCGACACCCCTTGGTCGTCCCGTCTTTAGACTCCTACGCGAGCTTGACCGTGGAGGGAACAAGGCCGAACTCAGAACAAGGGCGGACAGACAAGTGTGTACGCTGCAAAAGAGGGAGAAAGGGGAGGTGAGGGGGGAGTGGTGGTGAGGCGAGAAGCGAAGCAGTTGCTTTTTAGTTTTGTTGCTTTTATTCTCAACACAGCGTCACGTGTTCGTAGTTGCTTGAGCCTGCCTGCGTTCCCTGCGAGTCGGAGAAGACGACGACGGCGATTGCCGCACGAGTCAGCGTTCGTGCTCTTTGTCGCTCGTAC
This sequence comes from Amblyomma maculatum, assembly GCA_023969395.1. Lineage (NCBI taxonomy): Eukaryota > Metazoa > Arthropoda > Arachnida > Ixodida > Ixodidae > Amblyomma > Amblyomma maculatum. The sequence continues at coordinate 151,268 of JAJIZL010026920.1, read as the reverse complement.
TCATCTGTGTTTTTAGAAAAGTTCGGTTGCTCTCAGCGATTATTTCATCGAGTGCGCTCATCGATGCCTCAATATGAAACGACTTCGTGAAAGTGTGAACTTCGGAATGAAACGGCGGATGGCTGGTCGTCGCGGTGGTGGTGTTCCAACGGATCCTTGGCGCCAAATTTCAGCCGCGCATGTAAGTGACGTTTTACATTTCGTTTTACGTGTTTTTCTCTGCTATTTAACTTGGCCTGAACATGTTTTGTTATTGCTTACGTCCGCGACGCTGCTTGTTTGTCTGTGAAACGGCCTCTGAGCACGACGTCTTGGATCCCAACCTGAGCATACCACTCCCTCAGTTCAGACTAGAGGAGCGGCGCATCCCAAAATTTTCAGATGGTCACACCTTTTTGCAGGATGTTAATGGTGCATTTCTAGTCGTCTACCACGCTCACAAGCATATCCCGCGGTCGAAAGTATGCGTCGACGAGCGCTAATGCAGTCCCGGTGATACGCATTGACGTGTTTGCATGCCGCATTATTTTTGCTCGCTGCCTACAATCGATTTTGATCGCATGTTGTTGCTGCTTTACGGGAACGTTGCCATAAATGCGGGAGAGCATGCAGGGTGACGGGTTAAGTTTACGGTTCTTTTGCCAGCAACCTGTACGTTCGAAGGCAGCGCGCTTGATATCCTGAAGTCACGCTTTCAGAACGCCGATTTAACCCGCAGTTTTGAGCTGATGGCGTCGAGACCAGAGGTGGGACCGAGCCGATTCGTGTACATGTATACTGTCGCAGTGACGCAATGTGCAGGAAAGACACTTCTCACGCTTTTTTTTTTTCGCTGCAGGCTCAAGTCCTTCGTCTCGTCTGCGCAAGAACGTAGACTGTCGTTTCTTCAAAGAATTTGAAACTGGTCTCTCCTATCCGTGCTGGTAAGTCTAAAGCATTGTTTCCGTCCAGAAAGCGGCGTTTAAATTGACACGCGCACTTTTGTGGCACATATTGCTGATCACTGACATCTGATTCTCGTCGGAGAATATTTATGTCGCGTGCCATGTGTGTGTCTCCTTGCGTGTTGCCATTTTCGCTCATGCCGTGCAATATGGTGCACGCCCAGACAGTGACTTATCAATTGAGTTTCATTGTGTTTGAGGGCGTGTGCGAGTAAATAGTGTTGTTTAACTTGCTGATCACTTATGTTAAGAACTGATATTAAATATTGGACTCGATCAAATCACTTAACAAGTTAAAAATCTGGGTTAGCTGGTGGTCAGATGTCTTCAGCATTGAAGCAAACCATGTGTCACACCTTCTCTGCTTTAAGACTGACTTTCTTTTTGTAATCGGTACATAAAAAGACCAGCGCAAAAAAAAACTATTACGGGGACAAAGGAACAAAAAATGACAGGACGGGCACTGAAATACGTTTTGTGTTCCTTTGTACCTGTTTTCTTTTTTTTTTCGCTGGTCTTTTAGGGTGTAAGTATGAACCAACTGGCCCAAACAGCTGTTTTGATTAAATGTGCTAATTTTCGTTAGCGAGCTAAGGAAAATTTTTATATCACTAATATTTTTCATTTGGGGATTTGCTATAGTTTCTACTCAACTATTTCCATTCTGAACTTTTAAGCCTCCTGACCCATAGAAAGGAGGCTATGCCTGACCAATAACAACACATCCTTTTCCTTCTGTAGTTTCTGTTGTCAGACATTGTGTTATACTCATTACTACAATTCACTGGTACTGAGACATTCCCGCATTGAAGTTAAGTGTATTGTCATTGTGCTAGCAGTTTGTCATAAATCTGCTATTCTAGTTTATTTAAGCAGTTATTTCGACTGTAAAGAGGTGGCAGATATTATTACAGATATATCTAGGAACAGGAGTTGTAGCTTTTAAGCTCATTGTCAAAATATTTGAGTCATTGTTTTGGCATGTGTGGTGCCATTATTTTTGTACTATAGTTATGTATGTACTAGTTACGAGTATCATGCTAATGTTATGAATGATACCTTTGCTGCAGCGTACCTGCCAGTAGGAGGAATACGGTGTAGAAGTGCTGTTACTCCTGCTTCTAAAGATCAACCTGCTTTCTTCAGCGCTGGACGACTACTTACGGCAAGATTTGTGTGGTATGTATTTTTCGACATAGCTGTGGCATTGTGGTCTGTTCATTGTTGCTTTATGTCTATCAAAGAGCATATTTTTCTATGCTGAGGAGCAATAGCCCTGGCATTACATTGATTTTGGAACCATTCAGTGCTATTGAGTAAGTTGGCAAGGGAGGAATTTTTTCAGTATGTAATCGATCTGAACATGTTGACTTCTTTTTATTTAGTGAGCTGTTAATGTATGCCTCTTTTCTTTTTTTCTTCAAAACCTAATATTTAAATTGTTTGCACTTGGTTCTCAGCAGTAAGGTTATGTTCTCTGATGGGTGTAATTTTCAACAACTCACATGCTCTTATGTTGCTAGGTATGTCCACAAGAATGAAACTAAAAATGAAGTACTGCAGGTGATATGTAATGGACGGTATTTTAGCACTTTCAGTTTGTTTCTTTTGTGTTCTTTATATTGTTTTGTGCCATTTGTACTCAGCGTATTTTCCTTGTGTTCCACCACTACCATTTAACAAATATATATATATATATATATATGCCCCCACCCCTTATGTCATGTCTATGGGCCTATAAAGGGAGAATGAATGAAATGAAATTTGCAGTACAATTAGAACTGGATTGTGCAGCACAGTGGACATGTCTATGGTAGATGATAATGGTTGAATGGCTAATCAACCAAAATTGACTTCTGCATTTTAATTTTAGGGGACAGTATTATATACCAGAAATGAGGGTCCCCGATATTATAGGTGAGCCCAGTTCTTAAATATTCTTAAAGAGCAATGTAGTTCAGAATATTGAACAAGGAAAGGCATATTTGAAAACTATTGCCTTGCTTTCCCACATTGCATGTAAAAAATGTTGCTGCACTTGGTATTGTTGCCAGAATCATGTTAGCTTCTTCTGCATCATCAAAAACACAAAATATGTCTATATTATCTGAATAAGAAATGTCAGCAACACCCTTTTTTAGTTATGTAATGTGGAAAAACCAACTTAAAAAGCTTTTAAAGGAATATTTTTGATGCTCATTATGTTAGACCACATAGATGATTAGGAGGGTTTTAGGCCTAGGCTCACTCATTAATAGCCTTCAATTTTGCAGTTTTCATATTGCCTCTTATAAACAAAAAGAATAGATAATTAAGTCTAATCCTGAAGCTGTACCAGGTACCCAAAGTCCACATCGCTGCACAACCCACTGGAAGAGACTGCACGGGTGTCTCTTCATAGTTTATGATTTGCAATCTGTAAAGGTAAAGAACATAATCTTCGAGAAATTTGTTGTAAACACTTTTTAATAATTGTTCTTGTATAATATTGGTCAGCATTTACAATTTCATTAGTTAGGCATCTAAAGAGATAAGCAGTGGACAGTTCTGGCAAATTGCAGTTTGTGAGAAATTTTATTCCTGCTGCATGTGCTGCGAGCATTACATGAAGCAGCAATACATAGAATCTCAAGCTTTGTGGTTTGTTCAAGGAATTATAGGGGTATTGAAGTGTATTGTTTTTTGCCTCCTGAGCAAGATAATGTAGTTTTGAAGTGAAACGGCAGTCCTGAGAAGTTTTTGGCATCAGCATAAGCTGATGTGTGGTGTGAAACTAGCAATGAACTTATGTAAAAGTTGCATTTTATTGCCATGCTTTACATAATTCTGCATCTGTGACATCACTGCAGTAATGCAGATGTGCAGAAGGTGCTTTGGATGTGCCTTGCTATCATTGCTCTTTTAGCATGAAATGTTCCATCTTTCAGAAGTGGTATCCCGCATTTTATACGGCATAGCTTCTATGGTATATTCATGCCTTTTTCCAGGAATGTAAACTGCACTAAAGGCAGAAACAATAGAATGGCCTTAGACATACCCCTGCAGGAGCAAGCTCTGCAGGAACAAGCTTCATTCGTTATATTCATGAGAAATGACAACGAATGCAAGAACAAAAGAACCTCCTCCCATCCCCCCCCCCCCCCAAAAAAAAAAAAGATTTGCAGTTGTCACTTGTGATGGATGATCAGATGACTAAAAACAGTGTAGTCTCAGGAAAACATTAACACTATAGGCAACATAAGATAATGTCATGAAGGACCAGAGACAGTGTTTTCTAGGAGGGTGAGACCATAGTGACTAGAAACAAGACCACTGGTATGGTCAGGTGTGAAAGCAAACTATAATGTTTGGGTGTTGGAGTGGAAACCAGCAAACAACAAAGGTGAAAGTGAAGGTGATAAAACAAAGTTTAACATAAAAAGCTAATGATAAAAAAAGGAGAACTGCACATATGAACAAGTAGAGGGACGGGTTTTTTAAATCACATCTTTTGCCTTTATTAGGCTAGCTTCTATTTTATCAATATGTTTTCATTCATATTTCTTTACATGACCCTCTGGGTAGTCCAACATCAGTGATGCCTATGGCTTGACCCTGCTCCTAACACGAATATGTCTCATTGTATATTGTGTCTTATTGAGCATATTGTCAATTTTTTCTGAGATTGCAATGTGCTAGTTGTCTATGTGTGTGTTAGTGGCACAGGTAAAGCTCAGATCTGGAGAATTTTCATTGATCTATATATTGTGTGAGTTCACAATTCTCACTATATGAACACTTGGAAGCCTGTACTGGTGCACTATTTCCATCTGTCTTCCTTTTTACTTGCAATTTGTGCAGTGTTATTTTTATATGTGAATTATTTACTCCATAAGCATGTTTTGTGAGACTTTCTTCGTGAGTAACCGATTACAAGTTCTCTTTTCTATGCAGGTCAAATACGTGGTACATCCCTGCCCTGACTGTGCGGAGAAGATTATCCAGTCCCTTGCTGCAACTTCGGTGTATAATGAGGTGAAATAAACACCATCGTATGTTATCTTAACCGATTGCTCTGTAAATTCGTTTTGTTCACTCTGCAACATAACTTACGGCTTGAACACAGCATGACACAGCCTACCTCACCTGAAACATTGCTCACTGTCACACTCCAGACGACACAAAGATATTGCAATGTTTCAACATAATCTTTCCTTCCAGAAAATCTTGAAATGTATTGGTTAGCATTATTCCTGCTTCCAGTGACCAAGTTTACGATGCAGATTGGTAATAGTACTCTTGTGGGGATAGCATATATATACCACAAGATGATGCTTAGATACCCTATGTAATATGGCATTACTTTAAACTGCTTGGAGGGCAACGTTATCCTTCTCCTGGTGGTATAAGCTTGCGCCATAAAGGTGCAAAACTTTGTGCTCTTTGTCATAATATAAATTTATACTCTAAAATGGTAACTTTGCACCTGTACATACAGGATAAGTTTACGTTGTCAAGGTGCAAACTTGCACCTTTGATGCAAGGGTATGCTTATGCCATCGACAGACTAAAACATAGGCCTTTATGAAAGGTGCAACGTTATGCCTAGGTAGAATACAGTTACACTGCTTGTGAAGGTGCAAGTTTATGCTACCAGAAGCGTAATGTTACACTACATGCAATGGTATAAATACTTAGTCTTCAAGACACAGCGTAACCTTACCCCAAAAAGGTGTTAGCTCAGCGACAAGCAGTTTACCCCCCAAAAAGACTAAGATCACACCTTTTTTTTTTTTAGAGTGTACATCCGCTAAGGGGCTTGGGAGGCAAACAAACGCGTGCTCCTGCAACTTTTTATCAACACAATCTTATGCCTGGCTATTATGAAACACTGACCCCATGGTGACCGGCACGTGCTAACACTGTGTCGAGGTAGCAGATAACCTACCACATGGTGTGGGCCAGCCAGCGAAATTTAGCCTTAAACCCCAACCCTAACACTACACGCGAGGACTGGGAGGCGGCTCCGCTTAGCTGCTCAGACCTTCAAGCCCAAAAGGCCATGGTGCAGAGAGCCAGGACGGCGGCTTGGACCAACGCCATTCAGAACCCCCGCGGAGGCCACGGAAGCGCAAAATGACTATTTGCAAGCCCTTTCGGCTCAAGACGCTTTGTGCCAAAATATTTCTGTGTGAAAGCTGGCCTGATAATGAAAAAAAATTGTTTTGAATGAGCATTACTTTTGCTTGTACAGAGACAGAATGTGCGATTTTTCTTGTTTGTGTTGATTGCTTTAAAATAAAAAAAATCTTACATGTCCTGTGTCAAAGAAATCTTAAAGGCTAGCTAGTGTGCTCTTTCAAATTTATGTATCTCTAAATCTGCTTGCCAAATGCGCTCCATCCCAATCCTGTTCTTGTTATTTCCTTTTCATGGTCCGGATCGGTGGTTACTACCTGTCCTAAGTAGACATATTCGCCTACTACTTCCAGTACTTCGCTACCTAATGTACACTGCTGTTCCTTCTCGAGGCTGTTGAACTATACCTTAGTCTTCTGGATATTGATTTTCAAGCCTACCTGTCTCCTGTTCCTGTCTAGGTCATCAATCATTATTTGCAGCTCATTACCCGAGTTGCTTAGCAAGGCAATGCCATCAGCAAATCGCAGATTACTGATATATTCTCATCTACCCTTATCCCTAACTGCTCCCATTCCAAGTCTCTGAATATTTCTTCTAAGCAAGCTGTGAATATTACTGGGGAGATTGTGTCTCCTTGCCTAACACCTTTCTTTATCAGAAATTTGTTACTTTCTTTATGCAGAACTATAGTTGCTGTGCAGCCACTATATATATCTTCCAGCACTTTCACGTATGACTCGTCTACCCCTCCCCCCCCCCCCCACCATTTCTCAACGCCTGCATCACCGCCGCGGTTTCAACTGAGTCAAATGCTTTTTCGTAATCAATGAATGCTATGTATAAGGGCTGGTTATATTCCGAGCATTTTTCTATCACCTGATTGATGGTATGGATATCATGTATAGTATGCTCAATTTTTTCCATGTTATACTTCCTTATATCGGCCACGTTCCGCTTATTGATTAGCTTTGAGATCTCGGCCAATTCGATATTGTCTGTTAAATTAGAAGCTTTCATACTCTGGCGTTTCTTAATCAAATCTCTTGTCTCCTTAGTCAGCTTACCGGTACATTCTCTAACTATCCTACCGCCTACTTCTACCGCGCATTCAGTAATGATATCTCTGAAATTATTGTTCATTGCTTCTAGGGTAATGTCGCCATCCTCGGTTAGAGCTGAATACCTATCCTGTAGAGAGATCCTGAACTCTTCTGCCCTCCCCTCACCGATAATTCGTTGATGGTTTTCTTTCTTACTAATCTGTTGCGTTCCTTCTTCAGATTTAGGCTAATTCGGGACCTCACCATCCTGTGGTCACTGCATCGCACTTTCCCAAGTACCTCTTAATCTTGCATACTGGGGGGAGGGGGGGGTTGAACACATTATGAAGTCGATATCATTTTTAGTCTCCCCGTTAGGACTTTTCCATGTCCATTTCCGGTTCTTCCGTTTGCTGAAGAAGGTAGTCATGATTCTTAGGTTACTGCGCTCTGATAACTCAACTATTAACTCCCCCTGCTATTCCTAGAGCCAATGCCATAGTCGCCTACTGCCTGGTCTCCTGCCTGCTTTTTCTCTACCTTGGCATTGAAGTCGCCCATTAGTACAGTATACTGCGTCTTTGCGTTTCGCATTGCTGATTCTACGTCTTCGTAGTAGCTTTCAACTGCCTGGTAATCATAACTACATGTAGGAGCATAGGCCTGTACAACCTTCAGTTCATACCGCTTGTTAAGCTTAATTACGATGCCTGCCACCCTTCATTAATACTATAGAATTCATCTATATTACCCGCTTTATACTTATTGAGAAGGAAACCTACTCCTAGTTGTCGCCTCTCTGGTAAACCTCGATAACACAGTACATGCCCATCCTTCAGTACAGTATGTGCCTCATTCGGCCTCCTAACCTCACTAAGCCCTATGACATCACATTTCATACCCTATAGTTTCTCTAACAGCACTGCTAAACTAGCTTCGCTAGCTTGAGTTCTAGTGTTAAACGTTGCCAGGGTGAGTTTCCTATTGCGGCCTGTCCAGCGGAGCCAGGAATTCGCCTGCCTGCCTGCATATATATATATATATATTACCACCTGGTGTCCCCCTGTTCTTGCTGCGCCTGGAAGAAGAGGACACTGGAGTTGACTCGCAAGCTGTGCGCCGAACTTTGCCTGCTGGTACAGCTTCGTCCCGTCGTTTTAGTCACGTCTAGCCCTGTTGTCTGTGACATATTTTGGTGTCGGCGCAGGGTATCGATCCCAGTATATGTCCCGCACTCCTCCGCATACCCAGGATTTAGGTCCTGTGCCAATCGACACTCATGTTCATCGCGCTAGCCGGAGGAACCTAGGCCTACCACCTGAGCACGGGCCGTTGGAATTCACCACTGCAGCCGCCCCTCGACCTGTCATGCAAACTCCAACGTATTACACTCTACAGACACCACGACTGCCTAAGGCTTTCCACGGCTGTCAGACGGAAGACGTCGAAGACTGGCTCGCCCAGTTTGAACGGGTCGCCGCATTTAATCAGTGGGACGACGCCGCAAATCTCAGGAACGTCTTCTTTAGCCTGGAAGATGGCGCTCGTGCTCGGTACGAGAATCTCGAAGGCGCCTTAACATCGTGGCGCGAGTTCTGCCGCTGCATCCTGGACACCTACACCAGCCCGGATCGCCGAGAACGAGCGGAAAGAGCTTTACGCTCTCGCATACAGATGCCGAACGAGACCATAACGGTATACGTGGAGGACATGGCTAGGCTGTTCCGACGATCTGACCCAGCCATGCCCGAAGAGAAAAAGGTACGCCATCTCATGCACGGCGTTAAGGAACAACTGTTCGCTGGGCTGGTGCGCAATCCGCCGAGCACAGTTGCCGAGTTTCTTTCGGAAGCAATCACGATGGAAAGAATGCTCCAGCAGCGGTCTACGACCTACGACAGGCCGGTACTCGCCGCTGCGCAAACGGAGTCGCATTCGGCCTTCGGGGCTAGTCCGGATCTTCTTCGCGACATCATCCGCTCCATTTTGCGTGAAGAGCTCCAGAAGCTTTTCGGTGCTCCCCAGCCGACGGTCTGCTCTGTCGCTAGTATTGTCCGAGAAGAACTCCAACAAGCACTTCGGCCTTCGGTACCATCTGCTAATCCGCCATCCTTTTTCACCGAGTCCTGTCGGCCAACGTATGCGGACATCTTGCGACGTCCCCCAATTGATTCCACACAATTACTGCCACCCGACCAAGGCTCACTGTATTCAGCCCACCCCGAGCCGTACATCGACAACCGCCGACCACCCCAGCGAAAGGCAGACGTGCCCCAAATCGGCAGCGCCTGTGTTTCCGCTGCGGAGAACCTGGTCACCTGTATCGACAGTGCCCATATCGACAACTGGGACTGAAGGGTTTCCCCATCGACATGCCTAGTCCTCCTTTAGGCCAACGACCCCGGGATATTGAGGACTACGCAGCCCAGCAGCGCATGGCGCCAACTTTTAGACGACAGCCACTATCTCCGTCTCCACGCCGACCATCCTCGCAGCCCAGCTCCTCCGGGATGGCGCAGCGACGGTCGCCTAGTCTGCGCCGGGAAAACTAAAGACAGCGACCTCAGGGGGCGAGGCCGCTCAAATCGACGCGGCGAAGACCCCCCGATAACGCTATCTGTGAGCGACCGCGACTTGACGGCCCCGACGACAGTTCGTACACGTGAAGATGTATACCCGTGCTCCTCAACGGCTATACGGTTAGCACATTGGTAGACACTGGGGCTGATTTTTCGATTTTAAGCGGGAAACTAGCAGTGCTTCTAAAAAAAGTGATGACGCCATGGTCTGGCACGCAGATTCGGACCGCTGGCCGACATGTCGTAACTCCGAGCGGTCAGTACACGGCGAGAGTCCAAATTCGCAACTCCACGTTTGTTGTCAGCTGCCTTGTGATACCTGACTGCTCCCGCGACTGTATCCGTGGTGTCGATTTTCTCCGGGAGTATGGGGCCATTATCGATTTCCGGAAGCGTACCGTGACCTTTTCGACCGAGAAAGCTGATGATACTGACACCGCAGACCGCCAAAGCCGTGTCCCTCATCGAATTTCTGCCGAGAGCGTTTCTATTCCGCCACCTTCCAGTGTTTTTGTGACTGTTAACTGCGATGAACTACGTGACGGAACGGCGGTCCCTGAGGGCAACCAGTCACGGCATCACCTCGGCGCGGAGTCTCATCCATCTCCGTAACGGCCGATCTGAGCTCCTGGTGACTAATTTCAAGAACGAACCCCGCCATCTTTTCCGCGCTACTGCAGTCGTATTCGCCGATGCCTTAGCGGACGTTTCTGAATGTTTTACGTTTGGAGAAGTTGAAAATGTGCGCCCATCCCTTGATCGTTTAGATATTAGCACAGATCTCTCGGAAACACAGCAGCACGACCTGCGTTGTCTCCTTCTGAAATACAGTGCTTGTTTTGCGACGTCATCGAAAATTCGGCAAACACCTCTTGTGAAGCACCGTATAATTACTCCCGACGATGCCCGCCCTATACGCCAGCAGCCGTACCGCATCTCAACGACGGAACGTGAAGCGATTCAGACACAGGTTCAGGAGATGCTTCGTGATGGTGTCATCCAACCCTCCAACAGTCCGTGGTCGTCCCCTGTCGTGCTGGTGAATAAAAAGGATGGCACCCTTTGCTTCTGTGTTGATTATCAAAAGTTGAACGACATCACTAAAAAAGACGTCTACCCGCTACTCCGTATCGGCGATTGGCTCGACAAGCTTCGTCGCGCCCAGTACTTCTCCATTGACTTGAAGAGCGGGTACTGGCAGATTGAGGTCGATGAGCGGGACCGCGAAAAAACTTTTGTCACCCCAAATGTACTTTATGAGTTTAAAGTGCTGCCATTCGGCCTATGTTCAGCGTCGGCTACTTTTCAGCGCATGATGGACACCGTTCTCGCCTGCCTCAAATGGCAAATCTGTTTAGTTTATCTCGACGACGTTGTCGTGTTCACTGAAACCTTTGGAGAGCACATCGAACGCCTTCGGGCGGTATTAGATGCCCTCCGGTCAGCTGACTTGACGCTCAAGCCCGAGAAGTGCCACTTTGGCTACAAAGAGTTGAAGTTTCTCGGCCATCTTGTGAGCGCCGCAGGCGTTAGGCCAGACCCCGACAAAACTGCCACTGTCGCCAAATTTCCCGTTCCTGCCACGAAGGGGAGTTTAAAACATTTCCTGGGTTTGTGTGCGTACTACCGCCACTTCATTAGCATCATCAGCAGCAGCAGCAGCAGCCTGATTATACCCACTGCAGGGCGAAGGCCTCTCCCATATTTCTCCACTTAACCCGGTTCTCTGCTAGCTGCATCCACTTGACCCCTGCGAACTTCTTAATCTCATCCACCCACCTAACTTTCTGCCGCCCTCTGCTACGCTTTCCTTCCCTTGGAATCCAGTTTATTACCCTCAGCGACCATCGGCTATCCTCTCTTCGCACTACATGTCCTGCCCATGTCCATTTCTTCTTCTTAATTTCCACTAGAAGGTCGGTAACTTGAGGAATTTCTCTGACCCACTCTGCACGTTTTCTGTCTCCTAATGTTACCCCTACCATTTTTCGTTCCATAGCCCTCTGGGTTGTCCTCAACTTAAATAGAACTCTCTTGGTTAGCCTCCACGTTTCAGCCCCATAGGTGAGTACAGGCATGATGCAACTGTTGTATACTTTCCTCTTGAGCGATGCCGGTAAGCTACTAGTCATAATCTGCGAGTGCTTGCCAAATGCGCTCCATCCCAATCTTATTCTTCTTGTTATTTCCTTTTCATGGTCCGGATCTGCGGTTACTACCTGTACTAAGTAGACATATTCGCCTACTACTTCCAGTATTTCGCTACCTAATGTAAACTGCTGTTCCTTCCCGAGGCTGTTGAACATTACCTTAGTCTTCTGCATATTGATTTTCAAGCCTACCTTTCTACTTTTTCTGTCTAGGTCATTAATCATTATTTGCAGTTCATCCCCCGAGTTGCTTAGCAAGGCAATGTCATCAGCAAATCGCAGATTACTGAGGTATTCTCATCCACCCTTATCCCTAACTGCACCCATTCCAAGTCTCTGAATACTTCCTCTGAACAAGCTGTGAATAGTACTGGGGAGATTGTGTCTCCTTGCCTAACACCTATTTTATGGGAATTTTGTTACTTTCTTTATGCATAACTATGGTTGCTGTGCAGCCACTATATATATCTTCCAGCACTTTCACGTACGGCTCGTCTACCCCCTGATTTCGCAATGCCTGCATCACCGCCGAGGCTTCATCGCTGACTTTTCCAAGATAGCCGCACCCCTCACCCGCCTCACGCGGGATGATACACAGTCCGTGTGGGCCGCCGAGCAACAGGAGGCTTTTGCGGAGCTGCGCAGACGACTGCAAACTACCCCTGTTCTTGCGCACTTTGATGAAGACGCTGCCACCGAAGTCCACACCGACGCCAGCAACATCGGCCTTGGCGCTGTATTCGTTCAACACCAAGCTGGCGTGGAAAGGGTCATTGCGTATGCCAGCCGCACGCTCTCCCACGCTGAAACAAATTATTCCACTACGGAAAAGGAATGACTTGCAGTTGTGTGGGCAACAATGAAATTTAGGCCTTACCTCTATGGCCGTGCGTTTAAAGTCGTTACCGACCACCATTCTTTGTGCTAGCTGCCCAATCTCCGTTACACATCGGGGCGCCTAGCACGATGGAGCCTTCGCCTCCAAGAATTTGATTACTCCATTGTGTACAAATCTGGTCAGAAGCACGAAGATGCTGACGCGCTCTCCCGGGCACACGTCGGATTTGTCGATATGTCACGGATGACAGAGGTTTTCTTGGACTAGTGAATGCCTCAGACATAATGACCCGACAGCGAGCTGACCCATACCTTCGAACTGTCATTAACCACCTGGAGGGTCGCGCTGCTGACGTCCCCCGCCAGTTTGGAAGGCACCTGTCCGCATTCTGTATTCGGAATGGCGTAATATTCAAGAAAAACGCCAGCACTGTCTATCGAGCGCACCTCCTTGTCGTGCCGGCCGACCTTCGCGATGATATCCTTTTTGCTTGCCCCGATGAGCCCACCTCCGGCCTCTTGGGCTTTGCACGCACACTCGCTCGAGTTCAAGCCTATTATTGGCCTAAACTTTCTGACGCCGTCCATCGCTACGTCAGAGGCTGCCGCGAGTGTCAACGCCGAAAGGTGCCTCCGCTCAAGCCCGCGGGTTTGCTCCAACCTATTATTCCACTTCGGACGCCGTTTGACCAAGTCGGCATCGACCTACTGGGCCCATTTCCGCTGTCATCGATGGGTAACAAATGGATTATATTCGCGACCGACTATCACACACGTTATGCGGAAACCAATGCAGTGCAGCGGGCCACATCAATTGAGATAGCTCAATTCTTTATGCAGCAAATCGTGTTGCGTCATGGTGCACCGTCCCTAGTCGCAACCGATCGAGGAACCGTGTTTACGGCACAGCTCATGCACGACGTGCTCGAGCTTAGTCATACCAGGCACCGAAAAACTACTGCATATCACCCGCAGACTAATGGCCTCACGGAGAGACTTAACAAAACCATCGCCGACATGATCGCAATGTGCATAGACTCCACCACAAAAACTGGGATGAAATTCTCCCCTACATCACATATGCCTACAACACAGCCACACAAGAGAAGACGCGTTTTACACCATTTCGCCTAGTCTACGGACGTGACGTTCAGACGATGTTGGATGCCATGCTTCCGAGCTGTACAGATGATCATCCACTCACGCCAGACGCCGAGAAGTTTGCTCAGCGCGCTGAGGAAGCACGTCAACTTGCCAGCATTCACATTCAACAACAGCAGGGCACGGATGCACGCCGCTGCAATCTCCGTCATCTACACGTCGCATACCATCCTGGAGAGAAAGTTTGTATGTGGACCCCGGTGCGTCGGCCCGGCTTGTGTGATAAACTGATTTCCCGTTACTTCGGACCTTACGAAGTTCTGCGTCGACTCACGGAAGTGACTTACGAAGTTTTTCCAGTGGGTACTGCTCAGTCCTCGCGTCGGCAATCGCGCTCCGAGAACTTGCACGTTGTCCGCATGAAGCCCTATTTCACGCGGTAGTGCGCTATGCGCTTGTTTTGTTGTCGCGTAGGACACCTTACCCCGCCTCCGTTATCTATGCTGTCCATGTGCTAATCTTTCTTTTGGCTTACATTGGCCATCGCTCGCGCTCCGTCCCTTATTTCTTTTCGTTAAGAGGTGGAGTAATGCCACCTGGCGTCCCCATGTTCTTGCGGCGCCTGGAAGAAGAGGACACTGAAGTTGACTCGCAAGCTGTGCGCCGAACTTTGCCTGATGGTACAGCTTCGTCCCGTCGTTTTAGTCACGTCTAGCCCTGTTGTCCGTGACAATATATATATATATATATATATATATATATATATATATTGTGAGCCTTCCGTGGATGTTCTTTAATTTGTATGCCATGATCTTCCTCTTTCATTTGTACATACCATCATCATCGTCCCGCGGCGCCGGCTCCGGCACGCGCCTGGGTTTTGTCACCGGATTAAAACGCTAGACAAGGCATCGCTGGCCTTGCCGTCACGACCTTGCCGTCTCAACCTAGCCTTGTTTCACAAGTGGTGGAGGTCGAATTCGACCCCCTTGCTGCCTCTCGGTGGAGCTACGTTCCGGTCGCCGTTTGGCAACTACCACCATAACCATGTCCACCGAGAGCAATCCCGACCCGGCCGGACCCTCTACCTCAGCTGCACCGATGCCTCCGACTCTGCCCACACGTCAACGCGACCCACCGCTGTTCGCTGGTAGTCGTGACGAAGACGTGGATGACTGGCTTGACACATATGAACGCTGCAGTGCCTATAACCGGTGGGACGATGCTTTAAAATTCCTCAACGTTTCCTTCTATCTAATTGAGGTCGCCAGAAACTGGTTCATTAATCGCGAACCCCACACTACTAACTGGACCACTTTCAAACAGCAATTCCGCCAATACTTCGCCGACCCGGCAGTTCGGTCTGAGATCGCGAGAAACAAGCTCGCTTCCAGCCTTCAAGGTCCCGATGAATCATATGCGTCTTACATAGAGGCTGTTCTTGCACTTTGTCGGCGCATTAGCCCCACCATGACGGAACCTGAACGTGTGCACCACGTCTTAAAAGGGATCAATGCTATGGCATATCACACCTTAGTTGCCCAGAATCCTTCAAGTGTTGATTCAATTATTGCGACCTGTCAACGCCTCGACCAGCTGCAGTCCTCTCGATTACAGCCCGGCTTCGCAACTGGTCCGACCTCTGCTGACCTTGATCTGCGGGCAATGATTCGAGCAATCATCCGCGAGGAGCTTCAAGCCCTCAATCCTTTCTGTCGACATGGCTGCTATCATTCTTCCGCACCTCCTAATGACGCCGTTCTCCGTAACATGATTAAAGAAGAGTTAGCTAACATCAGCCGCCCTATGACAACCGAACCTTCTGCAAACCGCCCAGCGCCGACCTACGCGCACGTCGCTGCATCCTCCCCTTCTTTGGTTCCCCCGTTCCAACCAGCACCAACATGCAATCACGTCAATGCAATGGCGATGGCTCAACCTACACAACCCAATTACGCACCTTGGCGTCCCCCCCGACCAGCCTGCTATTAATGTGGTATTAGAGGACATATATCCCGCTTCTGTCGTCGCCGCCTTCAGAACGAGCGCCGTGGTTACGACACCTTCGAATGCGACATGCCTTCAACCTCATATTATCAACGCCGGTCTATTCCAAGCCCACCTCGACGATCCTCCCCACCTCCAGTATCTTCCTCTGAGCCTCGTGGGAACCATGTATCCCGACGCCGGTCGACATCCCCATACCGCCGCTCAGTTTCCCCTCTCCGCCCCGCAACCGTTCTCCCTGTCCGCCATCCGGAAAACTAAGTGTTGCAGTTTCCGGAGGTCAAACTGCACTCTGCGAACTTACTAAAAGCTATCCTGATCGCCCGTATAACGTGATTGCTGTTATGGCTGAAGGTTTACCGGTTGAAGCTTTGATTGATACAGGGGCTGCAATTTCTGTCATTCACGCTGATTTGTGCTACCGTTTGCGAAAAGTGACAACCCCATATGCATGATGGGCCTGAACTCCGTGGAGCCAATGACGTCCCTTTGCGCCCTTCAGCGAAGTGCACCGTACGAGTTGTTATCGACGGTATCCGCCATCATGTGCAGTTTGCTGTGCTCTCACCTTGTGCGCATCTCATGATTTTCGGATGGGATTTTTTGTCAACCACTTCAGCGTTAATTTCTTGTGGTGACCGTGTTATCCATATGACAGACAGCGATTTTTCATCTGACTTTTCTGAACGACATCATCCCCTCATTGCCGCCGCTGATACTGTTTTGCCTCCTCAGTGCGAAAAACTGCTTACTGTTGTTTCTGACCACATCACTGACGGGGACGTACTCATTGCACCATCATATAGTCATCTTCCACGCGGCATCGCCTTCCCGTCAAGTCTTGTCCGGTTCCACAACGGCTCAGCGACAGTAGTGGCCACTAACACTTCACGTGAATCCCTCGTGCTCCCAAAAGGAACTTCTCTGAATTGTATGGTGGATGCTCAACCTTTTCCCCTGATGGTGCTCACCGCCCCTCCGCCTCAGCAACGTGTTTCGACAGACGTCTCTCTTTCTGTTCTCGCAGGCTATCAATCCTAAACTCCCGCCGAACCAACGCCAAGAACTGCTGACATTGCTTCGACACCACCAAGCCATTTTTGATGCCACTTCCAAACCTCTGGGACGGACTAGTGTTGCGCACCATCGCACCATTACTGAAGGTAACTCTATCATTCGCCGACGGCCACGAAAAGTAATTGAAGAAAATGTAAATGACATGCTCCATCGCAATATAGTTCGTCTTTCAACAAGCCCATGGTCCTCCCCAGTAGTGCTAGCTAAAAAAAAGGACGGCTCGGTACGCTTTTGTGTTGATTACCGCGCACTCAACAAAATTACCCGCAAAGATGTGTATCCGATGCCGCGAATTGATGACGCCCTTGACTCCCTCCAAGGCTCCGAACATTTTTCGACCTTGGACCTCCGTTCAGGTTATTGGCAAATACCTATGCACGAGGACGACAAAGAAAAAACCGCTTTCGCAACACCCGATGGCCTTTACGAATTTAACGTTATGCCTTTCGGACTTTGTACGCACCAGCGACATTTGAAAGAATGATCGACACTGTACTTCGTGGCCTAAAATGGAGAACCTGTTTGTGTTACTTGGACGACATTGTTATCTTTTCGGCAACCTTTAATGACCATCTCACGCGCCTGAATGAAGTCCTCACCTGTCTCGCTTCGGCAGGCCTTCAGCTCAACGCCAAGAAGTGCCACTTTGCACAGAAGGAAATTAGAATATTAGGACATCTGGTCAGCCATGACGGCATTCGCCCTGATCCTGAAAAAATAATCGCGGTCTTGAACTTTGCTCGTCCACAACGGACTACAGATTTGCGCAGTTTCCTAGGCCTCGCGTCCTATTTCCGGCGTTTTATAAGGCATTTTGCAACTATTGCTGCACCACTTCATGAGCTACTAAAAGCACGCAGCCCTTTCGTGTGGACTGAGCAGTGCGAAACTGCTTTTAATGACCTCAAGCACGCCCTCACATCAGATCCTGTTCTTGGCCACTTCAGTGACAGCGCTCCAAGTATCCTGCACACCGATGCCAGTGGTCACGGTCTTGGCGCTGTACTTCTGCAGCGTGATGCAACATCGCGTGAGAAAGTGATTGCCTTTGCCAGTCGGACTCTCACTCCAGCTGAGAAAAACTACACCATTACCGAGCAGGAGTGTCTTGCTGTCGTCTGGGCTGTCCAAAAATTTCGCCCTTACCTATACGGTATGGGCGAAACCATTTCGACGTCACTTATAAATCTGGTCGCCAACACCAAGACGCCGACGCTCTCTCTCGCTGTCCCCTTTCGGAATCCACTTGCTGCTTTTCTTCCCAATTCATTTCCACCTCTGACCAGAGCCGACCATCTCTTTGCCCGACTTATATCACAACCGTTTGTTTTGACGACTCTGAGAACAAGCACGCTCTCCGCTCACAGCAATTAGCCGATGCCTACTGCCGTCCTATCATCGACCGCCTTATCGGCGCTTCGGACCCTCCCAATGCTAGGCTTCGCCGACAGCTTCGCAATTTCAAGCTCGAAGATGGCATCTTAGTCCGCTACGTGTATTGCCCTGATGGAACTCGCTGGATCCCAGTCGCGCCGCGTGTGCTTCGCCCACGTATACTGGCGGCTCTCCACGATGACGCTACTGCAGGTCACCTTGGTTTTGACAAAACCTACGACCGCGTGAGAAAACGATTCTTTTGGCCTGGCTTATCTTCCACCATTGCCAAATACTTCGCATCCTGCCCTCTGTGCCAACGTCGCAAACGACTGACTTCTTCGCCCGCTGGCCTTCTACAACCTCTTCCTTGTCCCACCACGCCATTCGACGTAGTCGGCATCGACTTATATGGTCCCCTACCTCTCTCCTATGGGGGTAACCATTGGATTATAACAGCTGTGGACCACCTCACACGCAACGCTGAGACAGCACCTGTACCGACTGGTTCCGCTGAAGAAGTAGCAAATTTCTTTTTGCGATCAATTGTATTACGTCATGGCGCTCCTCGGGTGCTCCTAAGTAACCGCGGTACAGCCTTCCTATCGAAAGTCGTTGCCGAAGTTCTTCACGCCTCATCCACCCTTCATAAGACAACCTCAAGCTACCATCCCCAGACTAACGGTCTGACTGAGCGATTTCATCGCACCTTGTCGGACATGATATCAATGTACATCACACCAGATCATCGAAATTAGGACACTATTCTACCATTCGTCACATTCGCCTATAATACAGCAGTACAGCGAACTACCGGTTACTCTCCATCTTTCCTTGTTTACGGCCGTCCTCCCACTACAATTCTCGACGCTTCCTTCTTCTCTACGCCTGACTACTCCACATCAGTACCTACCCATTTTTTATCTCGTGTGGCCAGATGCCGTCATCTTGCCCGCGTCAACACGGCAGCGTGCCAGGAAGTCCGCAAAAGTCGCTATGATTCTACACATCGAGTGGTCTCTTTTCGTCCTGGTGACGAAGTACTGCTTTACACACCATTGCGCAGCCCTGGCCTTAGTGACAAATTCCACCACCGCTACGTAGGTCAATATGAGGTCATAAGCCAAACTTCTCCAGTGAACTACAAAGTGACGCCTGTTGATCCCCCAGCTGATCGACGCCACCGTGGAACTGAAATTGTTCATCTGTCTCGCCTGAAACCGTTTGTGCGCCGCGATGCATCGGTTAGGTAGGAGCGGCCAGGCTGGCCGCTTCCGACCCCCCGGGAAGATTGTGTGAGCCTTCCGTGGATGTTCTTTAATTTGTATATGCCATGATCTTCCTCTTTCATTTGTACATACC
>JAJIZL010026920.1:113550-126676 GCA_023969395.1 Amblyomma maculatum | reverse complement strand
TATATATATATATATATATATATATATATATATATATATACTGTTACCATGAAATAACAAGGGGTGTTAATTTACAGTGCTGATTTAGCAGAACAAGATGAAGCCTACTGGTGCCCAGAAACCAACGCTTCTTCCTTTACGTCTGCCGCACCATCACAATCCTTCATCGCCGTCAGTAGCGTGACATTTCCCCCTACTCAGACGAAGCCCTCTATATATATATATTGTGGCGAAGGCTGATCTCTCGCTAGACGCTGACGAAGCAAAAGCACCTGTCGAATGCCTCTCTGGCCTACCTCGACATCGCCAAATAAAACTTCTACATTTTTTGTGAAGTTGTGGCATAATATTGTCGCCTCATTCTGGAGATTCGTACCTGCAAGCTACCGGCATATCCTATAGCCGAAAACGGGCATCAACTCACCGCCCAGGTGACCCCACCAGTCCTCTGCTCCTGCTCCCTCCACTACCGGGGCAGCACGACTGACGACTCTGCCAGTGACAACTGGCTTGGTTCATACGAAAGTGAGTTCATAACACAAGTTGAAAGCTACCATGAAGTTAAGCAATGCTATCTTTTATTTGAAAGAAGTTTCGAACCTGTGGTATCGTAAGAACCAAACCGATCTCCCGACTTGAGAATCGTTCAAGACACCTTACAACTTCACTGCACGCAAGCTACAAAGCAAATAACGTTTCTGCTACCAACAAAAGCGGTTGGGTGAGACATTTTCGAGCTACATTGAATATGCGGTAGATCTTTGCAGTCGCCTCAACGCCCAGATGTCTGATGTAGGCAAAATCAAGCACTTTATGAAAGACGTCGAAGATGACGGCTTTTAGATGCTAGTGCCGCTGGTTTATGACTACTGCTGACCAAGTTGTGCGCTTTTGTATAGCTCTGATGAGCTGCGAAAGCAGCGGCTCCTCACTCGACAGCCTCTCGTTAATGTCGTCAGTTTCTGGCCTCCCCGCTACATCCTCGCTGCTGCAGCAGCTCAAAGACTTTGTTCGAAGGAAGTTTCTCGCAGCATTTCACTTCTGCCGACCACCTACGAGCAGTCCCGAAATTTGGCGCCTCTTCGACAGGTCATCGCCGACCACTTGGCGGAGGCCTTCCCCTGCTCCATCTGTCAGCGCCCATGTCTAAGCCGCACTAGCCGTTGCGTCCTCCGCATACGCCGACGCCCCTTTCGCTCAACTAATGACATGCGCCACCACTCCTGTCGCGCCATTGACGTACGTTGCTGTCGCTGCTCGATGGAGGCGCCCTAGCTACGTATGCTACGCCTCGAGGGCTTGAGGAATGCCTTCCGGCGTCGCAGCCGTGGGTCGTACCTCATCAACCACATGGCATTCCTTGGCGAATACGCTATAATCGTCCTACCTGCTATTTCTGCGGCTTCCCTGGCCATATCCCCGGGTGCTGCCCAAGAAGCGCTCCAGACTATTCTATGCCGCCCCGAATGCCTGCTTCCTGACAGCCCTGGAACGACTGCGCAGCCACCAATTGATCTTGAAGTTCTGTCGCAAAATGACCACTTGCCTTACGCTGTACTGTCTATATTGGCCTGCCTAACCGAGCTGTGGCTGGCCTAACCCGCGTCCCTTCGACGCTGTGAATGGCTCGGTGCCATCCGCACCCGTAATGTAACAACCGCTACGAAGCCCGCTGAAAAACATGCTCTCGCACTGCCTGTTCTTGCGCTGGATTAGTATTTTATTTATGCGACGGTAGTCTAATAGAACCGTCTTTCATCCTCACCAGGACAACTGGGCAGAACCACAGGCCTTTAGAAGCTTCAGTCAATCCGTTTGGAAGTATAGTGTAAATTCGGTGAAATAACTTCGCCGCTCGGTGGCAGACATGGTGGGGGCGCTTAAGCAGAGGTGAATGGCAACCGGTGTACATGTGGTGGGCAACAGCTGTTATGCGGCTGAAAGTGGGCTAGTGACAGTTGAATGAGGGTATGCTGCTGGGCGAGTTGGTTATTCATAGTCAGAGAAAGAACGCAAGCTGACGACGAACCAGGAAGAGGAGGACACACACAATAGCGCATTTGTGTGTGTCCTCCTCTTCCTGGTCCGTCGTCTGCTTCCGTTCTTCTCTGACTATGAAGTTGAATGACGGACGGGACTGATGAAACAGAGCGAGAACTTGAGCGCGTTCTGGTTTAGGAAGACTGCCGTCGATATAAAGCGGATGAAAACGTCTTCCTTTTCTTTTTCCTCATTTGTGGATTTGACTAGAAAGTAAACATTGATACCTCGAATATATTACCCTAAAATATTTGAATTAACCAAAACATTACTTTTTAAAAAAAAAAAGGATGCAATCGAATACAATTTACTCAAAATATATGCCTCAATTATGCACAATTCTGATATGCACGCTTCGGTGTGTTAATCCAGCTTCGAATCCAATACTACTGGCGCGGCACATGCTCTTGCGTTAAGAAATACATCCCCTCCTGTACCGGCTGTCCGAGCCGCAAATTTCCACTAAGTCATTGTGCTCCTGTGCTGCAGCCCATTCACTCTTGACATTGAACATCTCTGGTTTCCGCATGTTAGTTCATAAGTTCCAAAAGATTATTGGCGAAAGACGACGACAAACGATCTACGGAAACGACAGAGCCAGCGCCTGTACGCCGCCTATACCAGGCCGTATTAGTTAAAAAATATGGAAGGGTAGATACTTGGGCTTGTTGGTACATGATCGAAGGGAACAAAATGTAGCGCACCAAGACAAGGACAGAGAAAGAAGACACACACAGCGCTAACTTCCAACTAATGTTTATTCAAGGAAGAAAGCATGGTTTTATACCACCGCGTATCATATGCTGCGTTTCCTCTTTACACATGCGCATCTGCTTCGCGAGGTTGGTTTTCACACCTTCAGAACTGATACATTTTGAATAATATCAGCGCGACTCAGACAAGGGAGAAAGACACAGAGTCAAGTTCTGTGTTTGGTTATCTTCCTTTCGACCTCGTCTAAGTTGCGCTGGACTCAACAGGCAGTCCTCATTAGGTGGTTTTTGGTTTGTATTTTGAGTGTCATGTTCAATTGTACGGAGTTTTTCTTCTGTTTGTAAACTGTTCAGCAAGTAATCTATACGCTGATAATGTTTGTTAGTTTTTGTTGCTTGTTTTCTTTGTGATGACATTTTTCGGTATGACTGGATCCTTCACAGAAATATGTGGTTTGGGTAAATGACCAACGTTTTTCGCGCCATATTCAGTATCAAACATACTGTAAGGTAGAACTTGCACGAACGTCTGTTCTTTTCTAGAACAAGCTGGCACACCCAGCGCGCGACGCTCGGAGCAGCGGTCAGCGATGATGAGGATTATCTATACAGATGAAAGAGGTGAGTGTTCGCGCACTGCGCTCACACAGTCCCCCCGTCAAGAGAGCGGCCACCCTGGTCGCTGATTCCAGGAATGAGGGACGACGGGCGTAAGACTTCATAACGAAACATGGACGATCTGTTCGGAGCGACGACGTCGATCTGCGATGTTGTGCGAGGGAATAACGCGACAGTTCACCGGAGACGTTTGTTGGAGTACTGTATAAGGGCCAATGTAACGATGAGTGAACTTCTCACACAGGCCAGGAATGCGGACTGGTGTCCACCGGAGAACTTCATCACCGGGGTAAAAGGAGAAGTTCGATGGCGTTGATCATACAGGGCTTTGCGTTCTTGTTGGGCACCTTCAGTGTTGAAACGGGCACGTTGGCGACACTGGGTTATACGATCGGCAAACTCGCCCGGAGATTCAGACGTAGAGGAGGGAGCAGAGAAGGAAGTAGTGTCGAATACTGTCGATGGCTGACGGCCATAAACTAAAAAGAAAGGGCTATAACCAGTAGTGCGCTGAACAGCGGAATTATAGGTGTTGTTGACGAAAGGTAAAACGTTGTCCCAGTTCCGGTGATCAGGAGAGATATACATGGTTATCAAGTCGGACAAATTGCTGTGAAACTGCTCGATGAGTCCATTGGTCTGAGGGTGGTAGCTAGAAGTCTTATGGATGGTGTTGGCTGCGCGCAGTACTACCTCAAGGACTTGAGAAAGAAATATCTTTCCACGGTCACTAATAAGAATACGGGGAGCTCCATGACGCAAAACTATCGCACGCAGGAAAAACTCGGCGACTTCAGAGGCGGCACCGGAGCGAAGAAGAGCGGTTTCAGTGTACCGCGTTAGATGGTCGATGGGAGTGACAACCCAACAGTTACCGTCTGACGTCAAAGGAAGATGACCAAACAAGTCAATAACGACCGTGTCAAATGGCACAGATGGGCAAGGTAGAGGTTGCACTAGGCCAGCAGGACGGGATGTTGAACGCTTGCGATGCTGGCAAGACGGACACGATAAAATGTATTTGGCGACGCTGGCAGAAAGCCCAGGCCAGAAGTAACGGCTCTTGATACAGTCGCAAGTTTCAAAGTGGCCTAAATGTCCAGCAGTGGGGTCGTTGTGGCAAGCCTCCATAACTTTAAAACGAAAGGAGCGAGGTACAACGGGTACCCAGCGTTGACCGTAGGGTGATAAACGTCACAGTAAAGTGTTCCATGATGAAATCGGAACCGACGTAGCTGACAGCGCAAGCGACTGTTTGGGACAAACTATTCTCCACGGAGGCGAGCGATTACTGTGCGGCAGTACGGGTCAGTCAATTGCATGGAGAAGAAATCAACGTTGATCTCGAGTGGAGCTATAGCGATGGGTACAACATTCAGGTGGCCGGCAGAAGGCTGACTCAGATGGCAGGAGAGAGAGGAGGCCGTACGTGGAGCTGCGTCAGTAGGAAGCAATGGGCAGCGAGAGAGGGCGTCAGCGTCGAGGTGTTTCCGCCTAGATTTATAGGTGATGGTGAAAGTGTACTCTTGAAGATGTAGTACCCAGCGACCAAGTCGACCCGATAAGTTCTTGAGCGATGAGGAGTGCATGATGGTCTGTTACAATGGTGAAGAGGCGGCAATACAAATAAGGTCGACATTTTTGAATCGACCAAACAACGGCGATGCACTCTTGCTCGGTAATAGTGTAGTTACGCTCAGCTGCAGTAAGCGTATGACTGGCGTATGCGACGACCTGCTATTCAGACGCTGCGTTCCGTTGCAAGAGAACCGCGCCAATACCGTGGCCACTGGCGTCTGTGTGAAGAATGGGGGGGGGGGGGGGGCGTCCGCGTCAAAATGGCGAAGCAAAGGAGTGGAAGTGAGTGCCTGCTTGGGAGCTTTGAAGGCGTCTTCACAATTATTTGACCAGGTGTAAAGCACTTGGGAAGACACGAGCTGGTGTAACGGGGCCACAATGGTGGCAAAGTTCCGAATAAAACGGTGGAAGTAGGAGGCTAAGCCAAGCAAGCTGCGAAGATCTTTCTGACGTTGAGGCCGAGGAAAATTAACGACAGTACAGCCACAATTGCTTCGGAATAAAGCAGGATTCCTGCCTTACTGACGACATGGCCGAGTACTTTGATGGTCTTACTGGCAAAGTGGCATTTCTTGGTATTCAGCTGAAACCCCACATGGGCAAGGGACGTGAGGACTTCAGTAAGACGCTGTAGAAGTTCGAGAGAGAAGTTCGACGAGAAGACAATGATGCTGTCGAGATAACATAGGCATATTTGCCATTTCATGCCGCCTAGCACGGTATCAATCATGCGCTCAAAGGTGGCCGGCGCGTTGCAGAGTCCGAAAGGCATCAAGTTAAATTTGTAGAGACCGTTAGGGGTCGAAAAGGCAGTCTTGTCCTTGCCTGCATCGTGCTTAGGAATTTGCCAGTATCCCGAGCGAAGGTCGAGACTGGAGAAATACTCAGCGCCTTGGAGACAGTCTAATGCATCAACAATACGAGGCATAGGGTAAACGTCGTTGCGCGTGACCTTAAGTGCCCGGTAACCCCCGCAGAAGCGGACTGAGCCATCGTTTTTCGAACGAGAACCACAGGCGTGGACCAAAATCTCTAGTGGATGGCCGGATGACATTTCGAGCAAGCATGTCAGCAACTTGCTCCTCAATGACTTTGCGTTCTGCTGCCGAAATGCGATACGGCCGTCGTCGAACAATAGGAGAGACACGTCCTTCTCTATGCGATGAGAGGTAACGGAGGTCTTCCCTAACGCTGAGGCGCACACATAAAAAGACTCTCGGTGCCGCAAGGGGACGTCTAGCAGAACTGTGGACTGCTCGGATATGAGGGGAGGGCGGATGGCAGCTGCGAGCGAAGAGGAGCCGGAAACGGAGGCTTGGCAACAGGCGGTGGTGCACAGGAAAGTGTGTTGAGGGGAACAGGATCGTCGTCAAAAATAAACCCAAGAGTGGCTCTTCGGGGCAGTAAGAATTGCTGAAAAGTTGTATTCAGGGCCGCAACCACCGCGCAACCACGGGTGAAGGAGGTGAGGTAGGACGCAAGAGCTAGGCCGTCGGACGACCACCGAGGAGCGGGCATAACGAAGGCCTAGCCATCGAGAGGGTGGTCCAATGATGATCAGCGGCTCGCGTCCTGGGGGCAGAACGAAATCAACTGCTGCGAACACATGTGATGGTGAATAATTAGAACTGCTAAAATGGCGAGAATTGGGCCTAGTTGGTTATTCATATTTGTTTCACCGCGCTAACACATTGAACGACAGAAAAGACAAACACCACGGAGCGCGAACTAACAACTGGTTTTAATGGATGAAACGGAAGTCATTTTATACACAAAACGTGGTCGTCATCAAACAAACATAAGCAACGAGGAAACATGAGGAAACAATCATCGCAGGTAACAAAGGCATACAGCTAGACACACTCATCGCGATAATCTAAGCAAATCGACTTCTTTCGCAGACAACGACAGTGATACGTTGCTGATACACATATCGGCCCCGACGGATTTTATTTGAATTTGAAAAACCGCTGTTATTTCGCATTCTGATAATAAAACCGAAAGAGAGATCACAGTAGCGTTTGAAATAAAATAAAAAATGTCATTAACCGTGTGCCAGGCAAGCACAAGCATAAGCCTAACGTTGCAATAAAGTTCACAATTCGCTCTGCCCGCAACAGAATACTACAAGCAGTAAAAAAACTGAGTTTGTCAACGGAAGATGAAGGTACCGACAACATTTACATCAATGAGCACCTATGTTCTGAATATAAGATTCTGATATAAGCGAGGAAAGGACTGGAAGTTCACCTGGGTCACCAATGGAAACATTCTTGCTAGGAAAGCCGAAAACTGGAATTTCATCCACATCCATCCGTCCTGAAACTGATCTAACTTTAATCAGCTAAGTTGAAGTAATAAGTGCTATCGACAGTTGCTCACTGTAATGAGTGCCGTACAGTCAGCTAATCAATTTCTACAAAACACTGTATGTATATTTATGCTTCACTGCAACGTCCGTAGCATAATTATGAATATTGACAATTGCTGCTTACTTGCTTAGCATTCATTTGCATTCGACTTTATTGCTGTTTCTGAAACTTGGCTTCGTCCAGGTGAATTACATTACATTCATGAGTATACATTTTGCTCCTGTTGTAGAAAAAGTGCTACGAGAGGTGGGAGGGTAGAGCTTTATGCAAAAACGATTACGTCTTGCTGGCTGTTACCTAAGTTGACAAATTCATTTTCTGCAGACTGACTTTCTGGCTGTCCAATGTTCCAATGTTATAATTGCTGTTGTATATCGTGCTTCATATAGCAGTTTTTCATCATTTCTGAATCACTTCGAGGCCTTACTCATGAACTTGTCTTACCTAAAACTGAATGTTTTGATTTGTGGTGATTTTATTATCGACTGGTTAAATGACAGTAGTGCAACATATATGAATTTGTTAGAATCTTATGGTTTCAGTAAAGCCGTTACAGGCCCCACACGCGTGACTGCCACTTCATCGACTTCCTTAGATTATATATTTTGCAATTCTAACACATCAACAAGTTTGTGTCATATATCAAAATGCTATCACAGATCATTATCAAGTTGCCATTTTATACCCTATGACTCAAGGCATCAAAGGTAAAATGCCTGGTACGGCCAACAACCCTAATATATTTGACTTAAAGCAACGTCTTCAAGCGGTAAATTGTGTTTTCGACAGCTCAGCAGACGTCAACCATCAATCCAAGCATTTAACAACAGGATAACCATGGCCTTGTTGCAATCTGATAAACCCACCTCAAAAAGATACCACAGGGAGCTCATCTGTCTTTAGATGACTCAAACAACCTTGATCCTTGTAGAGGAAAAAGATCATTGGCATGCCAAGTGTTTAAGAGCAATATGTTTAAGAGCTCGAGAAAAATAATACCTTTGTATCTGCCTGTTGTAGTGACTTGGCAAACCTATACAGTATGTAGATAACATTACATATCTGTGAATAATCCTGGATGAGAATTTGCGCTGGAAGTCATATATTCAGGCACTTTGTTAAAAGTTATGTGCCGCGTATGTTTCGCTGTACAAATGCCGTCAGCACTTTGCTACTGACGCACTTCGAACTATCTATTTTTCAATTTTTCAAAGTCAGTTGTCGTACTGCATTGAGTCCTGGGGTCACACTTACCAGTCGTATTTGGAGAAACTTAGGATGTTACAAAAAAAAGGGCTATTAGCTTTTTTACACAGTCGGATTATAATGCTCCCACGGCTCCTATTTTAAACAGATGGATATACTACCTCTTAATTCATTGACTCAGTATAGGACACTGCTCACAGTTCGCATGCCTCAAAAACAATTGCCTATTACATTCATCTGCATTTACTATGCCTTCAAGAAGCACTCGTAGTGCCATAAGTGGAACTTTTCATCTCCCGAAGACTAAGAATGTTTATAGCGAAAGGACTGTAGTTTGTGTTGGTACTATACTTTGGAACAGCTTACCAAATACAATAAAACAGAACAATACCTTTCTTGTGTTGTTGAAGAAGCATTTTAAGCCATATTGTTAGGAAGGCATTTTTTTAGTGTATTTTATTTAGTTCATTTTTCTCCAACCTACAAAGAGATTATGGTGTAATGAATTCGTGAACTTTTTGTTCTTTAATGTATACTTTTTTTACCTGCATAAAGGTGTAATCGAAAGTAGTAATGCTTGAATTGTGTATGTTTAGTTTGAGAGGCTTGTGCAAAATGCTTATTTATTATTACACGTGCCTACATATTCACAAGAAATTTCTTGCATGGATTCCAACTAGCTTTTAGCTAGGGATCCAGACACTGTGACATACATGCCCTGTACTATTTGTCTCAAATAAAATCAATACATCAAAATCAATCAATGTACTGCCGCTTTCCAGGCCGCTAAATACGCTGAAGATTGCCGCCGCCAGGCCCCATCATCGTTCAAGACGACCGGGAGAATGAAATTCGTCAGCAATGTCGCACCGACACTTCTGACTAGGCCATCGCCTTTCAACCAGGATTCCTTGTCTGGCTTAACTTTGGGTTCCTGAGGCACTTCTCCCAGAAAATGATCGCCTACCGAGGCCCGCACAGAATCATTAAGCAGACATCATGGGGAAACTACATCGTCGAGCCCGTCCCACCTTTCGATCTGAGCCGCGGCAGGCGGAAGACTGCTACGCTTAAAGCCTGGAACCCTTTCACTATCCGCCCTTAGTATCCTCCCTCTGAGTTGCCAGGATGGCTCCTTCGTTTGGAGGCGATTGTACTACAGAAAACGATTGAGCGGCAGCTCTACGGGGCTAGTAGAGAACGACGGGGCAGAAGCCGAGAGTGCATGTTTTAGACACAGCCCACAGTGCGCTCGGACCATCAAGCCTTGTAAATTATTCTTTCTTCTACACCTGTTGTAGAAACACGACAGTCACCACTCTTTCTTGTGCATGTTTGTGAGGTGTCGCGTGCTGTAGCACTGGACTTAATGGCGCGCTGCCGGGGGATTGATGCACGGGTCGGACCAGCGTGGAGTGAGCGCACGTGCGAGTGGCGAGAACGACGAAGCGCGTGACAGGCACGAGGAGCCGAAAGGTTACGCGTCAGAAAACTGAGCCATCGAGGAAGAGAGGAAAACAAATAAACGGAATTCAAGCGTAGATGTTATCAGATGACGGATGTCTGGTCCATGCTGCTAAAAGGATCGTACCTAGTGCATCCTACTTCCATATGACAAGGCAAAGAGGTCTCTCTTGGATTACCACTGCAAAGCTCGCCTTCGCCTCTGCGACATCGGGCCATGTTGACCTGTGTCCCTTCTGCTTGGCCCGGGAGACAGCGGGGCACATCGTTCTGAACTGCCTCATTACCGCAGCTCTCCTAGACCGCCTGAGAGTTAAGTTCAACCTCCCCTGGATCCGATACGCCACCGTGCGCAACTTCAACCCGTTTCCACCGTGCACTACTTCAATCCGTTTGCAAAGGAAGGGCGCAAGCAATTTGTTTTGGCACTGGCAGAGTCAACTATCAGGTGCGGTTGGTCCACTGCAAAGCGGCCTACTCGAACAAGATTTCCAGCCTCCATGAAGGTAAGACCATAATTAGAAACTAACTCTGGTTCCACCTCAATAGACTATGCCCCTTGGGTGACAAGTTCTTTGAAAAATGAGGACACCTCATGATAGTATTCAAAGACGAAAATGGAGAACTAAATGTGAGCAAGTCGTTTAGTAAAACAACTTGCTCGCGTCAGGCTTCGACCCAACATGTCAGTGCGGATGGTGTACATTGACACTGCGACCACACATCGGTGGGAACAAGCCGAATCGCATGAGCCCCTTGGCTGGAAAAAGCCCTCTCCCCAAAACAAAAATCACCAAAACGTACGGTGCGAGAGGCCTCGCCCGGAGTAGCCATAGGATGATGATGGTCACAGGTTGAGGCGAAAGGCGTAAGGCAAAACTAGCACTGCTCCAGCGTATCAGATTTACAGCACAAGGCTATCGCGAAAGGTGTCGTGAAAGTAAGCCGCTTGAGAAAGAAAGAGGCAAACAATACGTGGTCCGCTTGCTCAATGTTTCCGATCGCTGGGTCAAGATGTCATGTCAGTTTCGGCCATGACGTAGAATGTTTTATGTGACTTGGTGGTGGCCGTGTTTAACCACCGCCGTGTTTATGAGGAAACGTCATACTAGTGCGGAGCTTTTTCTTCGGGAAAGATTACGCAAGGAACTAGATAAAACTGCTGAGGCAGCAGAATATTTTATAGAGGCCGAGGGGCAAAGAAATGCTCCCTCGTTTAAAGATTCTATCGAGGTGGGCATACTAAAAGAAAAGGATGTTCCGGATCATAGAGGTGCCTCATGTGTAACCAGCTTGTATATGAGGCCACTGCTTGTCAGTTTAGGCCACAACATCGTTTTTGGAGTTATTGTAGAAATGCAGGGTGACTACCTGTTCAAGTAAGCACGAAAAACAGAAGCAGACGTCCGGTTGTATTCAGCCAGACGTGTTGCTCATGAGTTGGTGTCCAGAGCGGAAGGGAGGCTGGAACCAGCTGAAGAGCAGCTGGAGCAAACTCAAAAAGTTTACCCGTATGCGTTTTACGTGACACGGGGAGCATTAAGGTGGTTATGCGGAGGGCCCTAGTTCTTGTCACCGCTCTAACAGGCGTCACATCCACCATGTTCCTTAGTTGATGACAATAGTATGGAACTTCCCGAGACAGAAATGTATATCGCTTCCTCTTACTTCACTGGCACGACCCTGGGAAAATGCATGGAGACACTAATGTCATCATCATCATCATCAGCCTGATTATACCCACTGCAGGGCGAAGGCCTCTCCCATATTTCTCCACTTAACCCGGTTCTGTGCTAGCTGCATCCACTTGACCCCTGCGAACTTCTTAATCTCATCCGCCCACCTAACTTTCTGCCGCCCCCTGCTACGCTTTCCTTCCCTTGGAATCCAGTTTGTTACCTTCAGCGACCATCGGTTATCCTCTCTTCGCCCTACATGTCCTGCCCATGTCCATTTCTTCTTCTTAATTTCCACTAGAATGTCGGTAACTTGAGTTATTTCTCTGACCCACTCTGCACGCTTTCTATCTCTTAATGTTACCCCTACCATTTTTCGTTCCATAGCCCTCTGGGTTGTCCTCAACTTAAGTAGAACTCTCTTGGTTAGCCTCCACGTTTCAGCCCCATAGGTGAGTACAGGCAAGATGCAACTGTTGTATACTTTCCTCTTGAGCGATACCGGTAAGCTGCTAGTCATAATCTGCGAGTGCTTGCCAAATGCGCACCATCCCAATCTTATTCTTCTTGTTATTTCCTTTTCATGGTCCGGATCTGCGGTTACTACCTGTCCTAAGTAGACATATTCGCCTACTACTTCCAGTATTTCGCTACCTAATGTAAACTGCTGTTCCTTCCCGAGGCTGTTGAACATTACCTTAGTCTTCTGCATATTGATTTTCAAGCCTACCTTTCTACTTTTTCTATCTAGGTCATCAATCATTATTTGCAGTTCATCCCCCGAGTTGCTTAGCAAGGCAATGTCATCAGCAAATCGCAGATTACTGAGGTATTCTCCATCTACCCTTATCCCTAACTGCTCCCATTCCAAGTCTCTGAATACTTCCTCTAAACAAGCTGTGAATAGTACTGGGGAGATTGTGTCTCCTTGCCTAACACCTTTCTTTATGGGAATTTTGTTACTTTCTTTATGCAGAACTATGGTTGCTGTGCAGCCACTATATATATCTTCCAGCACTTTCACGTACGGCTCGTCTACCCCCTGATTTCGCAATGCCTGCATCAACGTTTAATGCTAGAACCCTAGCTAGTGAAGCTAGTTTAGCAGTGCTGTTAGAGGAACTAGAGGGCATGAAATGGGATGTCATAGGGCTTAGTGAGGTTAGGAGGCCGAATGAGGCATATACTGCACTGAAGGATGGGCATGTCCTGTGTTATCGAGGTTTACCAGAGAGGCGACAACTAGGAGTAGGTTTCCTTGTCAATAAGTATATAGCGGGTAATATAGATGAATTCTATAGTATTAATGAGAGGGTTGCAGGCATCGTAATTAGGCTTAATAAGCGGTATAAACTGAAGGTTGTACAGGCCTATGCACCTACAAGTAGTTATGATGACCAGGCAGTTGAAAGCTTCTATGAAGATGTAGAATCGGCAATGCGAAAAGTAAAGACGCAGT
>JAJIZL010026920.1:100224-113540 GCA_023969395.1 Amblyomma maculatum | reverse complement strand
CAGAGTATGAAAGCTTCCAATCCAACAGACCAGATCGAATTGGCCGAGATATCAAAGCTAATCAATAAGCGCAAGGTGGCCGATATAAGGAAGTATAACATGGAGAAAATTGAGCATGCTGTAAAGAACGGGGGAAGCCTTAAAGCGGTAAAGAAGAAATTGGGCATAGGCAAAAACCAGATGTATGCGATAAGGGACAAGGCGGGCAACGTCATCACTAATATGGACAAGATAGTCAAAGTAGCCGAGGAGTTCTATACAGATCTCTACAGCAGCCAAAGTAGTCAGGACCGTAATGAGTTTGACGGTAGGGAAAAACAGTCAGACGTTCCACCAGTGACGAAAGACGAGGTCAAGAAAGCATTAGAAACTATGAAAAGGGGGAAATCAGCTGGAGAGGATCAGATAACTACAGATTTGCTGAAGGACGGGGGGGATATCGTGCTAGAAAAACTGGCCACCCTGTATACGCAGTGCCTGTTGTCATCGACGGTACCGGAACCATGGAAGAATGCAAACATTATCCTCATTCACAAGAAAGGGGACACTAAGGACCTTAAAAATTACAGACCAATCAGCTTACTGTCTGTTACGTATAAGGTATTTACTAAGGTAATCGCTAATAGAATCAGGACAACCTTAGACTGCAATCAATCAAAGGATCAAGCAGGGTTTCGGAAACGGTACTCTACTATCGATCATATCCATACCATCAACCAGGTGATAGAAAAATGCTCGGAATATAACCAGCCCTTATACATAGCATTCATTGATTACGAAAAAGCATTTGACTCAGTTGAAACCTCGACACTAATGTACGACGGGATAATTGGAAATTCATCAGATGCCATTGAATCGTCACACCCAGATAGTAATCGGAAGAAACATGAGGGTGTCGCTAAATTATTTCCTACAATAGAGAAGGGCGATGTCAATGCAAATAGAAAAGATGAGAGCCGAAAAGTAGTGTTGGCTGGACAGGAAGTTTCCGTGCAAGAAATTAGCTTGCTTTAAGTGTTGGCCCCGTGCGATTCAGCAAGGAAATGCTAGCGAAAGAGTAAGTGGAGAATAGATCATTGAACGCGTGTTGGGTGAACTTCTAACACGTATTCGGTCCACAGCGGTCATTTGTACCTCATCTATCATCTCGCTTCAACCAGAGGTTCGACAGCTAGTACTTGAAAAGTCTTGCAGATCGCATGTGTTCAACTTTGCCCACAATAGCGCGTTGGCGGGGCATCAAGCCGTTAAGAACGTACTTGAAGAATCCTTTGGCGAGGAGTACAGAAGGAGATTACGAGGTAGGTCATGGGACAACTAACAAAGGACGTTCCCTAGAATCAAATAGGGAAAACTCAGCTAGGGAGCATGCCTCTTATCACAAATCCATTTGAGCGCATCGCTGTAAATATCATCGATCCGATGTCACCCACATCGGTGAGAGGTAATAGATATTTTTTCTCTCTCGTCGACTCCGCCACCAGGGATGCCATGGCTCTGCCAAAGATAGTATCAGGAACCGTGCCAGAAGGTTTGGCGGACATATTTTTAAGGATACGTTTTCCGAGAGAAATGCTTTGTGACCGGAGCTCCTTTTTCACTCTGAATTGATCAGGCAGCTGAATGATCTGCTTGTAGTAAAGCATCTCAGCACGACTCATTTTACCCCATGTGCAACGCGATGGTGAAGTTTATCGGAACATTCAAGGGGATGCTGCGGACGCTTTGTCAGGAGCAACCCAAAACTTGTGATCAGTATATCGCTCAACTGCTGTTTGCCTTCAGGGAGCTACAGCAGGTGAGTTTGAGGTTCTCTCCATTTGAGTAAAATTATGATCGACACGTGCAAGGACCGCTCACAGTTCTCAAAGAGCTCTGGACAAGGGAAGAGCTGAGAGAGGATACAAAAACAGTATATGGTTACGTACTGCACATAAGAAAACGTATTGAACACACTCTTTGGGCAGCACATCAAAATTTTGCGCGTGCTCAACTTTCTCAGAAGAGATATGATAAGAGCAGTTATAAAACGCATTTAAAGGTTGGGATCGAACCCTCATTCTTTTGTCGAGTAGCCATAATAAACTCCTGATGCAGTGCAAAGGTTCCTTTGTGGTTTCGGGAAAAACGAACGAGCTAAATTATTGCATCGACTTAGGCCATGGCAAGAAACTATTCCAAATCAGTATGCTTAAAATATACGAAGATCTTGCGCCCCAAGTGTCCGTGTAGGCCTCATATTTCGTCGTACTTGAAGAAGGTGACTCGGAAGAACTACTGCCTACCATTGCAAAGGACCACGGGTGGAGAAATTCCACATATTTCTGTATGGAACGTTTTTCATAATTCAGACTGAGAACCAACCCTTGCACTATCGACGAAAGCGAAGCACTTCAATGGCAGGGTGCTGCGCTGGAGGTTAACATTACAAGATTATATTTCTTGTGCTGAGTAGATCAAGAGGTCGGAAAACGTAGACGCTGACAGCAAAGGTCGTTTGTAAAATGCTGTAGGATGATCCCCAAACATTCCGATTATGCGCTGTTTACCATGATTACCCGTACAATTACAGTGTGGTTGTTTGTTTTAGTATTTCAATAGTCAGGAGTTGTCGTAATGAGTAAATTTTGATCTTTGTAGTACAACACTGTGCAACTAATGATGCTTTGTTTGAAGGCTTTTATAATAATTATAGTCAAGCTGATACTTTAGTTGGGTCATCGGATTGGGGTGAAACGGGTTTCGTGCCGAATGCACTTATGCCTAGTGGGTGTTGCCCATGTTACCTATTTTTCACAATGTGATGCGCATCTGATGTGCGCCGTCGAGACAGATAGAGAGAAAATAAACATTTATTTCATCTATAGAGTTTGTGGTGGTTAGATGTCTACCATCTTCCGTAGCGGCGGTCGTCCACCCTTATTCCAGGGCCCCGCAGGATGCCGCCGCCAGCTGGACCCGTCGGATCAGACCTTCTTGGTCTTCGCGCCGGTCGCTGGAGAGCATTCCCTTCCACTGCTCCACATTCGGGTTTGTTATGATAGGCGCTACTGGAATTCCCTGACAGTTCCACGTCCTGTGATATAGCGTGGGTGCCTCTAAGCACCATGGGCATTTATTTGTGTATTGTGTGGGGTACATTTTGCGTAGTGTGTGTAGGTTCGGGAAGAAACTTGTCTGTAGCTGGCCCCACGTGACGGAGTCCTCCTTGCTGAGGGATCTGTGGGAGGGGGGGTGGATACTGTTATGCCCGGGGCCCTAAATCGTCGCGGAAGGTCCGCGCATATGGATAGCGCCGCTGGAAGGCCCGATGTAGTTTTTCCTTGCGACAGCTGGCCGAGGCGTGCTGACGGGGGACGTCAGTACAAAGGAGCACGGATCCTTGTCTTCCCGACAAGCTAATTGAAGTCAAGCGCTTTTGTCGGCAACCGGAACGGGCCTCTCTTGATCTTCGGCACCCCTCCTCTAAACTTTGGACCACGGCCCGGGGCAAACCAGGAGCCGCGGCACGCCGTCGTGTTGTGACCAAGCTACTGCTGACTCAAAGATTCTGCTCGATGGCCATTAGGACCAGGCATTGTGCTGCTGATGAGAAGAGCCCATCGCCTGACCGGCGCCATTGCAAAGATGGCTGAAACCAGATGGGACATCCCCGCTCCAGAGAGAACAACGGGGACGGCCTGGCTGTTGTGCAGTGGTATACCGTATTTCCTGTACAAGTACGAGGAGGTGTGTGTGTGCGTGCGCGTTTGTGCGTGAGGTACTGGTGGAACAATTGAGCGGAGCCAAAGAAGCCATGGGTGGAGCTAAAAGAAGCGGTTCAGCGCCTATTGGACGTTTGGGCAGCTTCGCGTTCCACAGTGGGACTTAAAGGTCATTTAAGCAGCCTACGAGGGCTGCTTCGGTGTGACTCGCCTGTGCTCTCAGTTGATTAAGAGCTACCTCGCTCTTTTCACGTGCTTGCACGTTTATGTTCTGTAAATATGTAAAATAAATCTTCATTTTGCTCTTCTACTATCAACTCCTGCCGTATTCTGCCTTCTTTAACGCCTTGCGGTGAAGTCCCTATAGCTCCCGGTCCGATCATATCAATACCGCATTCTGTAGCCTTTGTAGTAGTTCAGGATTGCCGAGTACCCTTGCGGTACGGGGTCGTTGTCCAGAGGATCGCACGTGTTAGATGCCCGGTATTGAGCGTAACCTCGAGCTATCTCGCCCGCCTTCTGGTTTCCCGTTACCCCGGTGTGTTCCGGTGTCCACACGATCGTGTGTCTGATTAGGTCTTCTTCCTCAGGTTGTTTCATTGGGTGGCCACTCGAACGAATTATGCGGATCGCTCAATGACCCATTCTGCCCAGCAGATAGTTGCGGTACGTTGCTTGCGAGTCTGTCAAAACTGTCAATAACTGCTTCTTCCTGTAGCCGTCCGCCAGGGTCATAGTTACGGGTACCTCCTCGGCCTCGACGACCGAGCAGTCTTTCAGCAATGCGCTGGTTACTTCTCGTAGATTCAAGTCAGCAAATATCGCTACCGCGTTTCAGTGTTCCTGCCCACTCGTCCTGACGTATGTGGCCGCATCCACATATACCGTCGTTTCTTCTGGGGCTATTACCTTCTGCAAGTATGCGGCTCTTGCCTCACTGCGGTACGTATGAGGTTCGGGTTCATGTTCTTTGGGATTGGTGCTATCCTTGTTTTGCGATATTCGTCCGGAATTTCGGCACTTCTCTGTATTTCTTTAATTTGGTCTGACCATCCTAGCTTCTTCAGAAGTTCTCTGCCCGTCGGGGTTTGTTGCAGCCTGCGCAGTTGCGCGTTGATGTGCGCTTCTCGCAGCCCGTCGAAAGTGTTGTGCAATCCAGCGCTAGGAGTTTCTCCGTGGAGGTGTTGTGCGGTAGGTGAAGTGCCGTCTTTTACGCTTTTCTCAGGATCGTGTCTGCCTGCTGTATTTCGCTCTTGAGAGGGTGGTAATACGGAAGGCTGTATGCCACTCGGCTGACCACTAGACTCGCCACCAGTTTGAGCGTGTCCTCCTCCCTCATGCCCGACCTCCGCTGTGCTACTTGTGTTATCATGCGTGCCACCTGAACGGTCGATGCCCTCAGTTGGGCTAGTATATGGGTGCAGCGTTGATTCGATTGTATCCCCATTCCGAGTATTCTGATGATTGTTTTCTCCGGAATGAGTTCCCCTTCTAGGTATACTTTTAGCTTTAGATCTTCGTCAGTGAGTGGTTCTTTGTTCCTTTTCCCTCGCCATATTCTTAGTAGCTCCGATTTCTCGGTGGAACATTGGAGCCCCCTTGCTTTGACATATCCTTCTATGCAGGAGGCTGCTAGTTGAAGCTTCTCTTCATTTTCTTTTAGTGATCCTGTAGTCGTCTAGATGGTGATATCGTGCGCGTATGTGGCGTGTTATATCCCATCTAACTCTTTTAGCTTCTTTGCTAAGCCGATCATAGCCACGTTAAAGAGCATGGGTGAGATCACCGAGCCTTGCGGCGGGTTTGGGGTATTGAATTTTTCGGATATGAGTTCTCCCTATCGTTGCCGTTCTGTTCGAAAGGAAGAACTTGACGTAGCCATATGTCCTCCTTCCACAGTTCAGGCTTGCAAGGCCTGTAAGTATGGCTTCGTGGCTTACGTTGTCGAACGCCCCCTTGATGTCTAGCGCCATGACGACGTTTTCTCCCATCTTGGGGACGTTTCAAAGTACTTCCTCTTTAATCTGCAGCAGTATGTTCTGGGTCGAGAGTTTTGCTCTGAACCCGAGCATGCTGTGGGGATATAGGTTTTTATCTTCCATGTGTTGTTGCAGCCTTTGCGTGATTATTCTCTCATTGAACTTGCCAAGACACGACGTGAGCGATATTGGCCTGAGGCTTTCGACTTGCAGTTTCTTCCCCGGTTTCGGCATCATGACCACCTCCGCATGCTTCCATTCCTCGGGTACTGTCTCTTCCTCCCATTTCTTGTTGAGGAAGTTCGTAAGCGGGTTAATCATCTCGTTGCTTAGGTTGCATATGAGCGCATTGTTAATTCTGTCTGCGCCTGCCGCCGTGTTCCTAGTTGCACTTCTAATTGCTGCATAGACTTCTTCTTTGGTAATGGGCTTATCCAGGTTCTCGTTCGCTCCTCCTCGGTAGGGCTCTGCATACGCAGGCGGGTTTTTGTCCCCAAAGCACTTTGCCCGTGCCTTGTCCAGGAGGTCTGCATCCTGTCCCTCGAATTGGTGCACCAGTTTGTTAATTGCTTTGTTGTTTTCGTTCTTGGTTTTTGTCGGATCTATTAGTGCCTTGAGTATGTGCATGTCTTTTTCGTGCTCAGGGTGCTGCTGAGTAAGTCGCTGAATTGCTGCCAGTTCTGCCTTGCTAGCTGCGCTGCGTACTCATTCGCCTCGGTCGTGGCTTCCGCTATTTTGAGTCCCCGTTTCTTGTGCTTCTGTCGTTTCCATCTTCTCGTGAGTCCCCGCCTAGCTTCCCATAATCTGAGAAGTCTGGCGTCGACTTCGAGTGTTTGCGTGGCTCTTTTTATCTCCTTCGTGTGCCTGTTCTGCTTCTCCCTGATCGCCTTCCCCCATTCTAGTATCGAGAGGATGCCCTGTTCGTTGGGGTCCCCTTCATCCTCTCGAAAGGGGTTCCAGTCTGTGATTCTAGCTACTCCTATCTCCCTTTTTAGTTTATCGGTCATAACTTGGGTTCTTATTATATAGTGGTCGCTGCCTAGATTTTCCTGTAGGTTTTTCCATTCGGCCTGTTCCGCACCCCGTATGAACGTGAGGTCCGGGCAGGTGTCGGTACTAACGCTGTTTCCTATCCTGGTTGGCGCGCTTGGGTCTGTTAAGAGGTTGAAGTCCGTGCCCTGCGCGGCCTTCGCTAATGTTGTGCCCTTGGCGTTAAATCTGCGGTAACCCCAGCTCTTGTCCATAGCGTTGAAGCCCCCAAAGATGATTAGTGTGCTGCCTTTTGCTATCTTGCACGCCCCTCTGAATAACTCCTGGAATTTAGCCTTCCTTTGTTTCGGGGGCTGTACAAGTTGACAACAAAGATGCCACCTTCTTTCCTTTTCTTCTTCGGGATGACTTCCACTATCACGTGTTCTACGTCGGTGTTGGCGATTTCGTCGTGCTTTATGGCCGTGAATTCCTTGCTGAGTAGGATTGCTGTCCTCCTTTTATCTCGCGTTTCGTAGCACGTGTATCCCGTGAGCGCTGGAGCTGCGCCCGTTTCTTGCAGCGCAATTACGTCCGGGGGGGGGGGGGTGTTGTGTGTGTATGTATTGTTGTAGGAGGCCGTGCTTTTCGCGGTAGCCTCTGCAGTTCCATTGCCAAATATCTAATGTTTCTTGCTTTCCCATGGTTCTGCTGGCCATGATTACGTCTCGGTGTTGTCTGCATCGGTGTTTGTGAGGGCGTCTAGCGCTGGTCTGCGGTATGCCTTTTCCCTAAAGTTTTCTGTGAATTTCTGTTTGCGGAGGTTACTCCGTAGCTTTGTAATTTGTGTCTGCCTTTGTTGCATTTGCTGTTGCATTTGTTGCTGCGTTTGCTGCTGCATTTCCTGCATCTACGCTGTCATTTGGGCTGTCATCTGTTGCAGCATTTGCTGTATCTCTGATTTAAAGCTAGTGCTATCCTCGCCGTTTGTTCTTGGCAGGGTCGGTGTCTCAGTCTGCCTTGATGTCACTACTGCTACTGGCTGCGGCGGAGCTTTGCCAGTTCTCTGATCACGTAGCGCCTTGATTAACTCCTATATTCCGTTCTAGTTCTCTCTGTCTAGCTCTCGAGATTTCCAACTCCTGTCTTCGCGTAGCTATTACCGCGCTTTCCTGCGCGTTCTTATTTCCGGTTTTACCCGAGTGGGAAGCAGTTTGAGTTCACCGCTTCCCAGCTCACCTTGACACCGCTACTCTTTTCATTCTTCTTCTTTGGCTGCCAGGCCTGCGGCTGCTGCTGCTGGTATCCGCTGCCACCACCACTCCCTCCCTTTATGGCTGAGGGAGGTAGAGGCAGGAAGGACTGCGACCGGCTCCGCGATCCGCTCCGCGACGTCCGGGACCTCGAACGGGACTGCGAGGTTTCTCCCTCCGGGCTGAAGTATCTCGGTCTCCGCTCTCCGTCGCGTCAGCTGCGTCGCCTGCCTTCTCGCCCAGTTTTGCCGCTGGCGTCCTCTCCTGTCCTGGCTGGTGGTTTCCTGGTCTTTTTTAGTTTGTCTTGACATTCTTTGGCCCCAGTGGCGTAGGTCCCCCCGCATAGTATGCACCTTGGGGCGCACTGGTGTCCTCCCGCTGGGTTGTGTCCCGCATTGTGTGCATGCCT
The DNA here is from genome assembly GCA_023969395.1 of Amblyomma maculatum. Classification (NCBI taxonomy): domain Eukaryota; kingdom Metazoa; phylum Arthropoda; class Arachnida; order Ixodida; family Ixodidae; genus Amblyomma; species Amblyomma maculatum. Next base: position 105,226 of record JAJIZL010026920.1, on the reverse strand, counting down.
TGGTGTCGGGCGTGGGGCACACATCTAATCTGTGTCCCGGCTGGCAGCAAATGTAGCACACTTCCCGTGTTGGCCGGTAAGGAAAACATCGGTACTCTCCTCCCCAGTATATTACTTAGCTCGGGACGATCGGCCCGTCGAATGTGATGACTGCGGTCTTGGTTTTCCCTAGCCTCCTAGGGCTAAGGATGGTCACTCTTTGCGTCCTTGTTCTTAGGTTTTCTTTCAAGAGTTCTGGCGTTTCTTCCGCGTCCACACCGTGGATGACGCCACGTAGGACGTCCTCGTGGAATGCCACGTACGCGTTGACTTCGTAGGTCCGTCGTGCGAAGCTGAGATCGGTAAAGCGTCTCACCAGCTGCGCGACTTCCTCTTCGGGTGTGGTACGATGACGACGTTCGATCCGGTACGAAGCCTCGTGATGAAGCTTTTACCGTTGAATTTCCCGCCGCAGCCCTCAATAAAGGCCCGTGCCATTTGGTGTTGTTGAAGTGTCCGAACTGCGAGTCCTTTTGGCCGTAAAGTAATCTTAATATCGTTCTTGGGAAGTGGGGGCACCCGCTGCCTCGGCCGCGATCTTCCTCCCTTCTCCTCTACTGTCGCCGCTCCTAGACGTGTGGCGCCATCTGTCGGTGAGGCGGCTAAGCGTTTCGCACCGGGATCACCTTGGGCGTCAGGAGACTTTCCGTCGCTCTTGATGCTGGTATTTTTCTTTCCATTTAGCATTTTTCGGTGGCGTTTCGACAAGACCACCTCCCAGTTGATGTCATCCTGTTCTCCGAGTGACGGCTCCCGCATGGCGGAATCCTCCGCGGTCTTCCCACCCGCCGAGCCAGTGGCGTCTGAGGAGTCGAGGTCATCCTCGTCCATATCTTGCCCATTCTTCAAATCCAGGGGTGATTCTTGCTTAATCATCTCTAAATTCGGATGTTCTGAGTTGCGGGTAGCACTCTCGGGCAACATCGCTAAGGTTTAGCGGGCCTGAGTAACTGCTAGGCGCCCGCGCTCGCGCCAGGCCTAATGTTAGGTCTATGAGCGGCGGCGCCGCCCGACAAAGTGGCGCCCGGTAACCACGTTGGATCTTCTATGTCCGATAACTGCCAAAAAATGGTCCTACCGGCTTGAAGGTGGTGTCCGGGTGATCCAGGCTGTAAGCGCTTTCCGGTCCTATGAAATTTCGGTGGCCCGGTAGGTTTTGGTGGCTTCTAGGGACTAAATTCGACGGAGCCCATGCGACGCACGTCTGCACTCCGCCATTGTGGCTATTTCTACGGCGTCGAACTGTCTCCTACCTTGTGAAGTGTGCTTTGATGTGCACGACGGAAGTCTTTTTTTATGAAAAAAAAGCTTTTGTGAAAGAGGGCATAATTGAGGTGTTACGTGGTGACACGTTGGATTTGTTTGTGTGTTGAAGCGATTCACGTGCCGGATTGGAGTTGAGTGAGCGAACGCGCCAGTGGCGAAAACGGATGGATGGATGGATGGAATATAGGAGGGTCCTCTTTGAAACGGGATGATAGCAGTAGCTATCATGCTCATTTTTCTCCCTATATCTTAATTATTATTTTAGATTGGTTAACTATACCATCATTTTATTTATTTTATTTTTGTTTCTACATTACAAACATTATGTCACTTCTCTGCTTTTAAGCCACCAATCTTCCAGTCGTTTTTGCTAGCTTCCACCGCCGGTTTATTCACCCGGCCACTGGCATCTGTAAACCCCAGAGCTTCAGGAACAGTGACTGCGCCTGCATCAAATTCCTGATGGATACCCTGACATTCGAGTATAATATGGTCAATTGTTTCACTGCAGTTACCACATACAGCACATGTGTCATCTTCATTGTTAAATTTCGTTTTGTAGCTGCGTGTTCTAACGTTAGCCTTGACCGCCTAGTAAAGAGCAGAGTAGTCTGCCAACCAAGATCCGTATAACCCGTGCTATGGTCTTTCCAGTTGTGATGTATGGATGCGAGAGTTGGACTGTGAAAAAGGCTGACCGCCGAAGAATTGACGCGTTTGAATTGTGGTGCTGGCGAAGACTCCTAAGAGTTCCTTGGACGGCCAGAAGATCAAATCAGTCGATATTGTCAACCATAAACCCTGACTGCTCATTGGAGGGTCAAATTCTAAAGTTAAAGCTCAGCTACTTTGGTCATCTGATGAGAAGAGAGGAGTCGCTGGAGAAAGATTTGATGTTGGGAAAGGTTGAGGGTCGCCGGAGAAGGGGTAGGCAGGGAACGCGATGGTTAGATGGCATTCTCGAGGCATTGCAGATGAAGCTATGTGATGTTAAGAAGATAGTGAGAGACCGAAAAGCGTGGCGTGACATGGTCCATAGGGTCACGAAGAGTCGGACACGACTGAACGCCTGAACTGAACTGAACTGTTCTAAGGCACCCTGATCTAGCTTCAAAAAGAATGGCACAGCCTCTTGAGTTATCAAAGAAAGCTTCCTTCCTGATCTGCCTTTTTCACTTTCGGTATAATTCCACGCTCTGTTTCTTTTCCATCGAATTCATCCAATTTTTACCTTCTGTGTTTTTCACCTGTTGCTTAACGCTCTTTATTTCTCCGTCTTTGTGACTAGCATACTTACTAGTTAGTTTCCTAGTTCTTTTTCTCCATTGTGAGTTAACGCTTTTTAGGTATAGATATCTAAATACTTTAGCTGCCCATCCGTTACTGTCCAATTTCCTCAGGCGGTCCTCATATAATATTTTACTCTGAGCTTCCCGTACTTCGACAGATGCCCAGCCCATATCTCCTGTACCGCCTCCTTTGTGGTTTTGCCGTGGGCACCTAGTGCTAATCGTCTAACGGCTCTCTGATTTATTTCTAATGACGACTGTACCTCTGATTTTAGGCACAAAATCACATTTTCGAAAGTAAGTCCGGGCACCATAATTCCTTTCTAAATACCCCTCAAAACCTCATACCTGTTGTATCCCCACAATGCCCTATGCTTCATCATCCCGGCATTTCTTCGCCCTTTGTCCTTAAGTGATTGCTGATGATTTCCAATATATGCCAATCCTTCGTTTAGCCATACCCCCCCCCCATTCTGCTCTACCCTGTTACTCTATTCTATTCTCTAACTATATTCTGCTACTCCGGGTATTTCATGGCCTTGTATTTTAAAACCCTGATCAGTTGAGCCGTTGAAAATCATCAGACCCGAATTAACTGCACTAAAACTGAAGCCTAGAGCGTCCCCTCTATCTCCGCAATACTTAACTAGAGTTTGCAATTCTTCCAGACTCTCAGCTAGTAGCACTCTATCGTCTGCATACATCAAACCGGGGAGGCGCTGCTCTACCACCTTTCCACCTAATCTATATGACAGGCTAAAACCTAGGTTACTTTCTTGTATCCTCCATTCCAGATTTATTATATAAAGCATGAACAGCAGCGGTAATAGAGGACAGCCTTGTCTTAATGCTTTGCATACTTTGACATCTTGCGTACTTCTTATCCAACAAAGCAAACACGGGGGCCAGTTGGTTGATCATACTGGGGAATACTACGCTACTTGATAGACAGAGACAAGTGAAAGACGACACACGAATGAAGCGCAAACGTCAACGTGCGGGTTCAGGCCCTCTCCTCCGCAATACAGTGTTGCGGAGGAAAGGGCCCAGCACGCAACACCGACACAAGAAGTCACTGCCTTCCGCTTCATGTACAGAGTCAAAACGCGTTTCCTTCAGATTAACCTGCGCCTCACAACGACAAAGGGCGCGGGCGCGAGGAGCGGAGAGGTGACGCATCAGAGAACCGAGACATCCAGGAAGAATCATTCTTGTGACGAGCATGATAGAGCACTACTGGCCACGTAGTCTACGAAGGTGTTCACCGCAAAGCAAGCTGGGAATTTCGCATTAAAGTATAAGGGAAACCAGTTCCAATGGTATATCAAATCAGGATCTTAGTAACATTCATTCTGGAGAATGGATATAATAATGGGACAATCAAAACGCCAGAGGGATTCGACACGCAAGCCATTGGCATATTTAGAAGGATCTCGCTGAACAGACGAGGCCTGAAGGAATGAAGCCTGCTAAACGAAACCAAGCTTACGTAATACGTCGCGTGAGATATGCCACGCCGTTCCTAAATATCAGATCGGAGGAGAAGAGGAAATTAGATTCTCTCATTCGACGGTCCATAAAGCGGACCCTGGGCTTACCTATTTCCACGTCCATAGCGAAGGCCCTATCTTTTGACCCTTTTTTCTATTTGTATTAGTGATATGAATGTTGGCTTTCACTCGGATGTAACGATGCCGCATTATGCAGATGGCACAATTATCTATACTAAAATAACATGTTTTGACGACCAGGTTAAACCTATGAACATTTGGATGATGTTTACTGTTGATGCAAAAAAGTGGCAAATGGACGTAAATAAAGAAAAGTGAACTGCATAGCTTTATCGTTTCTTTTTCTTCATGTATGTAATATTGTTATTGTACAGTCATGGACAATATTTTGCGAGACGCCGGAGCCCCGTTTCAAAGCTGCCTCTGGGCCACTAGGCAGCGTGGTGCGCGCGTCGAGGTTGCGCGGGCCGATGACTAGGCGCATGCCCGTCCTATATGCGTCCGCTGGCCTTTCTCCTCGCTCGTTTTGTTTGAAGCGCTGCTTATTCCGCACTTGGGCGCGGCTGGCGGTGTTTACTGCTCGCGCCGCTCGAGCTATGCGGCCGTCGTGCTCGGCGTGCAGCCAGTCGAAAGCGATAACAGCGCTCGTGCACGGGGCCCGCCACCTTTATACCGAATCATTTAGATCTGTTTCTTTTTTTCTTTCAATAATAACATAACTTCTGGCATGCGTTAAAGGTCTCGTTTCTGCAAACTGCCCACTGCGATGAAAACATCTCGATAAAGACACTCGGTCCTTATGCTTCAACTGCGAGCGTTAGCGTGCATCGCAACTCATTCATAGTTATTGTGCCGACCAAAAGCGTGAAAGAGAGAAATAATCCTTAAGCAACAAGT
>JAJIZL010026920.1:80930-99824 GCA_023969395.1 Amblyomma maculatum | reverse complement strand
CTGATGAGCACATGCTTGCATCGTCTGATCGTAGAAAGGCGAGATAGCGCAAGCACTCTTCCCACATAACGCCTATATTTTCTGCTCAGCCATCGACGTTACTTGATTTATGATTGGTTAGCGATATCCAGGAAAACCTATATAATTTCATCGCAAATCCTGCCAGTTGCAAAATGCCTCCAAGAGTGCCGATCGACGACAGGAGACTGATTGCATGTCTCTTCGTGGAAGGTGTTCCCCAGCGAGAAATTGCTCGCCGTACCGGTCGTTCCAAATCTGCAGTAGCCCGAACCATTCGCGTTTTCCGCAATGGAGGCAGCCTGGCAGATTCCAAGCGCCCAGGTCGACCGAGAGCTTCAACAGAAGAAGATGACCTCCTGATCATAGCGGCATCGGTGGCCGACCCCTTCATGACTGCAGAAGAAATCCGCAAGGAACTTGCACTGAATATATCTGCTAAAACTATCTGGCGGCGGCTCAAAGAAATTGGTCTCCGATCGTGCATGGCTGCCCAGAAGCCGCATCTGACAACTAAAACCCGCAAGGAACGGCTCGAGTTCGCCAACTCTCTGAAAGGGTGGACTGTGGACGACTGGTCCGAAGTTATATTCTCGGACGAGTCTTCTTTTTCCACCCGCTGGGACCAGAAGTGCCGAGTGGAGGCCAGTGAATTGCAGGTATGGATACGCTTTTTTTTGCGTCTAAGTAAATCCTGAATATTTTATATGAAGAATACGAATAAAGTAGGATATAGCGGCAAACTGCTGTCTTCGTGTTCCCAAATGAAATATACGTCGTAAACAATGCCGAATACTCCTCCTCAGCATGCAATATCTCGGAGGTGCACGATGTTGATAGAAGCGCCCTTCCGAAGAGAGTCCATTAGCAAACGCTTCTTAGTGCCGATGCCGCAATTTACTCTAAAGTAATTGCTCTTCCGAAACAACTCTTGTCATTTAGTAGCGTGGTTCAAGTACTAACTATTTAGAAACGATTCACAGTTGCTAATCAAACCTTTTTACACGGAAAAGTTAGTTTTCACTCGCGCTCAACCTGATGCATAAGACCCAAATTATAACTTTGTACTGATTTTCTTCTATATAGATACGACCCGCCATACGTGCAAAATGTGTTCTCCAGTGGTCGCTGTTCCGTGGCTGTATGGGGCGCCATGTCAAGAAATGGACTGGGGCCTCTGGTGAGAGTCGATGGATCCTTCACCTCGGACGCCTACGTCGACATCATTGAGAGTGTGTTAACGCCATATGTCCTTGACGGACCATTCCCAGATGGATTCTACCTTTTTCAACAAGATAGGAGTCCTGTACACACGTCTCGAAAAGTGAGCGCTATTCTCGACGCTCGTGGCGTGCGGCAGCTGCCATGGCCTCCGAAGGGAGCCGACATGAGTCCCATTGAAAATGTGTGGGGCCTATTGAAAGCTCACCTGATGAGGTCTCACATTGGGAATGCCAACGCAGACACACTCTGGGAAGCGATCAGAGGTGAATGGGAAAGGCTTCGTGCGGACACAGATGTGGTTCGTTCCCTTTACGAATCGATGCCACGCCGGTTGGCAAGCGTCATCGCTGCTGATGGCGGTTTCACCAAGTATTAGGAATTTTTCGTTTGCCAGTGATGTCTGCATTGTTTTATTTTTATTTTTTGTTTTATGACAATAAACTTGTTGCTTAAGGATTATTTCTCTCTTTCACGCTTTTGGTCGGCAAAATAACTATGAATGAGTTGCGATGCACGCTAACGCTCGCAGTTGAAGCATAAGGACCGAGTGTCTTTATCGAGATGTTTTCATCGCAGTGGGCAGTTTGCAGAAACGAGACCTTTAACGCATGCCAGAAGTTATGTTATTATTGAAAGAAAAAAAGAAACAGATCTAAATGATTCGGTATAAAGGTGGCGGGCCCCGTGCACGAGCGCTGTTATCGCTTTCGACTGGCTGCACGCCGAGCACGACGGCCGCATAGCTCGAGCGGCGCGAGCAGTAAACAGCGCCAGCCGCGCCCAAGTGCGGAATAAGCAGCGTTTCAAACAAAACGAGCGAGGAGAAAGGCCAGCGGACGCATATAGGACGGGCATGCGCCTAGTCATCGGCCCGCGCAACCTCGACGCGCGCACCACGCCGCCTAGTGGCCCAGAGGCAGCTTTGAAACGGGGCTCCGGCGTCTCGCAAAATATTGTCCATGACTGTACATATCCCTCAACTCCTGTCTTCGCTCATGCTGACACTATGAATAAATAAATAAAAAGAAATCTATGGGAGTGCACAATAGCTGGGACGAAATAGCGGAGGCTATAAGAGTTTCGCAGCTGCAAAGATTACGTCCAACGACCACGGGCAGAACTATACTCTAAATGGTAGGGCTGCAGACAGATAGGGGACTACGAGAAAAATCAAGCATCCCGCACGACTGTCGAGAAAATTTAATCATTCTCTCCCTCCCTCGTAACGTGCATCCACATATTCAACACAGAGAGGAGGGAGGAGTGAGCAGAAGCACTAATCAGACGCTTCGATTCGATGGGCACTGCAGCAAGTCGGTTGCGTACGTGGATGCGGCAAGTGGGAAAACGGCGGCGGCGGTCGCTGGGTGGTCGACAGCCGAGGTGTCCCGGTATCGGCCGCCACCATTAGAAGGTGCAGCACGGAAACGGCTGAAGAAGTTGCAATAGGACTCACTTGTTTCGGAACGCAAGCCAATTTCATAATCAGTGATAACAAAACGGCCATTTGGAATTTTGAAAAGGGTAGGCTCTCGCCGGAAGAGGCAAGGATTCTGGCCAGTAGAAGACTAAACAGTAAAACTAGCGTAATTTGGACCCCTGTACACGCGTTCGTTCCTGGCAACGAAGCGGCCCACGAGTTAGCCCGAGCTTTCGACTTCGGGCAACTGGGAAGCCGCCCGACTGCCGGAACATGGACGAGCGTCAGCAAACTTATACGGAGATTCTTGAAAAAAGACAGGTTAAGCAGGAGACTGGTGCCACCACCGAATAAAAGTCTAAACAATAGGGAGGCAGTCGCATGGCGGCGCCTGCAAGCTGAGAATTTTGTAAACCTGGTCTGGGCATATCATGCCCAGATGAACGATAGAAAAAACGATAAATGCAAGCACTGTGGCGACAGAGGGACCCTCGACCATAAAATCTGGGAATGTGCTAGCTCCCTGGGGGCTAAAATAAATATAAATTGTAGAGAAGCCTGGGAAGGGCTGCTGTGGAGTGAGGTCCCTGATCCACAGCAACAAGCCATCCACCTGGCGGAAGAAGCCGTGAAGAGCCAATACTTCTTTTCCTGCTTATGATCGCGGAGGTACCGGCTCCCGTCCTTTAGACCTGCGTGCCGGTGGCGGGGACTGGTGGCGTCCTTATCTGGTGGGAGAATAAAGTTGTTATAACATCACATCTAGGAAGACAGAAAAAAACGGCATTCATGAGTAGAGGTTAATAGAGGTCGAATGTATGGTCCGTGCTGCTAAGAGACCTTTCCTGGATCAGAACTGAAAAGGTGACCTTATTAAGTCTTTGACGTGATGGGACGCATTCGACTGGTCTGGCACTGGTCTCGGTAATCGGTTACGCTGCGCTGTCAAGTTCCTAGGGCTGCCGACGCACGTCCACCGCCGTCTCCTTTTGTTCCTCTCTGCTTGTGCTTCCACCTGGCTATTTGTAGACCATTTTTCAACGCCGCACCGCCAACTATACGCAGCTGGCACAACCACGTCTGCTCTGGCTACATACAGCCCTAACTTTTTCTAGATATTTTTTATCGGTGAACGATTTCATTGCTGTGCGAGTTGTGTGTGTTTTTTGTTTAGGTGTGATCTGTTATTGGTATCCTAGCTTTGCATCATTAACACTTCTTTTTGGGCGAGTTGGTTCATTTTGACTGTAAGAAAGCTTGAGACAGCGCTAACACACACAACCACCAAAGACAGACGAACGATGAGACACAGCATTTATGTCTCATCGTTTGTCTATCTCTTGTGGTTGTGTGCGTTAGCGCTGATCCAAATTTTCCTATAGTCCCAGCTTGAAATTGTAAAAACGGCTGTCTTTTCTTTTCATTTGTTTGTGATGTTGCTCGAAGCTGGTCGCGATAGCGCTCCCTTTTTGCACTTGGGGCGCGTTCAGTAATTATGCGACAATAATGCTCGTAAAGTCACATTTGTGGCCCCGCCGTTTCGCTTTCATATTTTCGCGTAATGGTGGCAATGCCGTTGGCAACAAATAAGGAGACGATGGTCGCAGGCATCGTCTCTTTATTGGGCTTACTTGCGCGCGGAAAAGAACTAAGAAATTCGGCGGTGGCGATAACAATAATCGTGCTCAGCGGTCGTAGATCTACGAACGCCAGTTTCACTTGTCAGCGAAGTATTTAAAGGCGGCGTGGAAAAATCTAGAAAATGCCGCAAACGGTGACTAGCATGATCTGGAACATTGTAGAAACACACGCCAGCGGCTGGAATTTTCGAGATACTTCCCGCCGCATGTGCGCGACAAAGAGAATGATAAAGCGTCGGCTCGCGACAACGAGCATGAACAAATTCAGAATACAGAATCGATCCACGCGCTAGAATCAAAGTGATAAGACTGCATGCTAGCGGCTGTCGAAAAAGAACCAATAAAGATTTTAGTTCGCGGCAATACTTTCTGGCGAGAGCAAATATTGCCAGGTGGATCGCTTTATAGGCGGCGGCTGCCAGCAAACACGTCCAAAAGACTAAGCTATGGTAACGAAAACGTAAAAGACCGAAATGTTTTCACTCTAGTGGTGGAAAATGGTTTGAATTTGTAAGACAGCTCACAGGTTTAGGTGTCTGCTTCTGCTTTTGGGTATTTTCAGAATTTGATACTTACCGTTAACATTGGTTACGAAGTCGAACTCCTTTCCTCCGCCTTTCATTTTTGTGGTATATATGCGGATCAGCACATAGTCTGTGCACTCATATCTTTTATCCCACAGGTTGTCAGCAACGTACTCGAAAACACACACCAGCGTGTATGAGCCTGCAAAGAAAAAAGTGTAAGCAGGAGAGGGAAACATGTTCCTGAGAGTGAATAAGTTGCAGAAGGTGAAAGAAACTCAGATATCACATTTAAGGAATAGTAAGGTTTAACGTAACGTATTAAGGAAACCAAAAGCGTTTCCTAAGGCTTCATTCCATAGGTGAATTTGCTTTAATGAGAAATATTTCGATAAAAATAAGTGCTGTGTTTACGCTGCACATCAGTTAGTATACAAATCATTCAGTGCTACATGTGCTAAAAAATAGTATCGAAAGGTAGTATCGTCCAGCTGGGATGCACATTTGAGAAGTGAAAGCTTTTACTAGTCCCATCCGTGGCATCTTTGACGTGCGAACGTGTTTGTACTTGAACCGATTAGAAACTACGTGCAAGCTATAAGGTCACTCAGCCACCGTCAAAACCCAGGTCGAGGTGACCCCGCGCTCACCTTAGCCTAGTCACTTGACAGCCATGATGTCACTCAACCACAGCTACGCTTGAGCCGTGGCGCTCGCTCCGTCTAGATAACCTCCGCTGTCCCTTAGTCGGGGCCGATTTGAATCGCAACAGCTGCAGCAGTCGTCATGGATGATTGAGACGAGACGCCTCGCGAAATGTCTGTCTGAGAGGTTGCGAAGACGACATGCCGAATACGATCACCAGTAGACATAGCTCGCCAAGAGACTGCCGCACAGAGACGAAGAGAGGCGGTTCGAGCCTAACGTGCTGCACTTTTCGCTTTGGTTTCTTAGGTTTAGCGGGACCTTTTCATAACATTTTGTCCTCGTGGTAAAGGTTCCTAACTTTGCCGGCTGCAGATATCAATGAATATATACGGCTGTACTGTAGGGAGGAGTTAGATGCGCATGTTGGGCTAGTTTAACACAAGATTTTTTGTAATAGCGTCAATATTGTTTGTAGCTTTATTTTTAAATTTACGCGAATGTTTACTTGCGTATACATTTGCACTGTTCAGACTTTCAGGAAAGTCCTCCACAAGCAGGCAATATGAGACCATACTGGAATACAGCAATGTTGGTTTCCGGTTTATGTTAACCAGGAGTGATTGGTAAACCCTATCAAGAATCGTGTTGCTCGAAGCAAAAAACGACCACTATAATGATTCTGTGACGAAGTCATGCCTTCATTATCCACAAGGGGCTTTAGAGAAACGTACAATTTCACATATAATTTCATTCCCAAATACGCGCATAAAATTGAAAACAATTATTGCTTTTATTCGCTTAGCGAGGCTATGAGAACGGATTGTTGAAGTTTTTCCGGTTAGCTCTTCATGACTACTTTAGATCATGAATGTAAGCGCTGTTAATATATAGGCGCTTCAAGAGGGCTTTAGATTCAATCTTCAAATCAATCTAACATGTATGCTGTTCAAAAGAGGAGTATGCAAAAATAAAAATAAAAAACATCTACACACCTTCGCGGTCGTTTGTGGACATTAAGATACTGTGACTACGCACGTATTATTCAGGCCAGGAAGTTCGAACATAATCACACGAGCACTGTAGTCGAGCTGACTGTTCGAACAATGAATTCACCTTCATTTTTCTCGGCGTTTGAATTTAAGAGACTACAAAACTTCAAATAACACTTTTTGAATTAAGTATTCAAACGTATTCCGAGAGCATTGGCGCTCAGCAATGCTTAGGTTGGAAGAGGAGATAATTCCCTGCACTGGAAGTAGCTGATGTGACAGATGGTGCCAAGTAAAATGAACTCATTTGGCTAAAACTTTTTTGTTGCCGGAAGTTCTTCGCTGGGTTCGGGAACGCGCTTTTTATATAATACAGTTGATGAAGCGAGCATGCGGAGCTTCCCTTTTAGGTGTCCTAAGGCAAATACATATTGGGTCACTCCTCGCCCCGGCAGTGCTACATGTTCTCCAGCCAGACATCTACACGAGTGATATGTGTAGTGTAGGTCAAGTGGGTCCGGCGGACCAATGGCACATCATGTGGGACTGGGCCAGGTTCCCAACCGAAGCCTCCTCCAAGACCTACCCGTCGGAGCTTCAAAATGCTGTGCTAAGTACAGACAGGGACATTCAACTATGGGCCGTCCAGCAGGCCTGGGGTGTGCTCGAAAAGCACAAGCCTCACAACCCACCACAAACGGGCTAAAATGAGGTAATTCAGAGTAGGGCATAACCCTTGGTCGACGCTTGGCCAGAGCCACGAAGCTTTAAACTGTCGTTTGCCGGCATCTTAATGAAGTTATTCATAAATACATACATTACAGGAGATACATTTCTCCTCACAACGCGGAACTTCGCGTGTATCAAAGGAGCAGATTTGTTCAAGCCAGGGATATTTTTCACTGGGACAATAATGGTTTAACGCAACTATAACGAGGCAGCACTAATGACAAATTATAGATGCGTTAACATTCGAGATCCTGCAGTAGAGTGAACACTAATGACGAGGTTTGCCTCGTGAAATGTAAAGATAACTCAATATTTTTTTTCTGCTTGTGGCAATGTTTTCACACCTAAGCGCCAAAGACCGCCGTATGCACCATCGAATCCTTCACCTAAGCGAGTGTTAGGCAACTTACTAGTGCCTCTCAGTATCCAGTAGGACGCGAATTGTTCGTTTCTACCCGCATGTCTTCAGTTTTACACGCTACATTATACTGGAGACCAGCTTTCACTGGATATGCGGCGAAGGCTCAAGTGCAGAGCTTTCTTACAGTTTACGTCACCATATAGTTTAGGCTTTTCTGGCCACACGAACGGCTTCGGGTTTAGCTCTGCCTTGAAATTGGATTAATTGCTGTCGAACAGCTAACTAGACAGGAAGGTGTTTTTTCACGCTAGTGAAGATCAATGGCAGCGTGAATTTGAGACCGACCAATAGTCTCCACGATATATACGTTTTCATATTTAGCGCATTGCAAGAGCCTAATCTTAGAAAGAAAAGATCCGCAGCAGAGACAACAGAGAAGGAAAAAAGACGACACCTGCGCATCTCTGTGTTTTTCAGTGTTGCACATATTATTTTGAGACCATGCACAAACTAACCCCTACAGTGTGTTAGAAAGCGTTCTCGCTTGCCCGGAGACGTGGAAGGTGTGGCCTGCCTATATTTTGTAGTATTGCTCGCAAGTCGGATTATCATTCGATGGGCACGTCCCTTGTTTGCTCACGCCATACTGGTACCATTGCAGTAAAATCATGACACAGCAATAAAATTGACCGATATTTCATTCCCTTTTTTACATTACAAAGCAAGCTTCAGTGCTAGAACTAGCAATATAAGTAGACATCTACAATGAAGTGCGTTAAATGCAGCATTTTCCTCTGTTTTTAAAGCAAAAACTGTTTCCCGTGTTTATTCTGCCCAGCATCTCGGCGTAACGACTTGGGTACAAAGAAAAACAAGCACGGTAACTTTGTAAATTTGTACTTAAATAGTCTTTACATTGTTCTGGAAAATTCTTTGCTCAAGGAAAACACATGCAATAATTTTCATTACTTATTCTCACTGAAGAACATACAAAGTTTGTGGCAGCAAAGGCAATGCTTGAAATGGCGATTTTGAATTATGCAAATATATAGGAATAAAGTGAATCCAGCAGCACAGAGCCTGACTAATTTCTGATCGAATACCTGCGTATACATCAAATTCCATTGAAAACTGTATGTCATTCTGCTCATAAAGGGAAGAGCTTTGTAAAATATCTTCTCTTTTCCATGGGCTACGATTATTACAAAGTCTCTAAAATATGGTTGCCGCAGATTGTATGTAAGCCTTTTGTGCTCGTTGAACTTCAACTTTGGTTATATAATGTCGCCTGAATTCGACAGAGGCGGTTAATATACTTTTAAGGCAAAAGCGTTTACAAGTTCATGAGTGTACTTCTATGCGTGCGTTAATCTGTCCGCAGATTGACGCATGCACTAAACTCGTCAATCAAATAAAAGTCATCTTTCACGGAGAATTGAACTCCCTCCGACCACGTTAACCAACTACGCCGCATCGGACACGTGAGAAACATATCTCAGTTCTTGTCTAGCGTTCCTGCCGTCTCCACGGCAAAGTACGGGCGCAACGTTGACAGCTTCAACCCGGTCTTCAGGGGCATGTGGGCATGTAGCGCCAGCTTTGGAGAAGCAGCGCCGCAATGAGCACGCGCAGTCGTCGCCGGGTGCAGCTGCTCACCTCGAATCTGGCACGGAACAAGTACAGGTTAACCGGCGGGATTCTGGCAAGTAAATACTAGAGTAGAATCAGCTCGAAGGACTTTCGCTTTTTCGGTCTTAATGGGTCACACGTGCCCCAAAAATTTTCAATTAATAGGCGCGGTGCTCCAGGCAACAAATCATGTATTGAGCAGTCGATTAAAAACAAGCATAAATGAACACAAGAACCTTTTTGCGTGTTTTCAATAAATACATTATTAGTTTGAGTAATTCAACACTTTCTTTATTGATCCAGCTCCAAGTGCCAATGGAAAATCATGACAATATGTTTTATTTCATCTGTTTATTTACGTAGGAAGTCGGTCTCGAAGACGTTTTCACCCAGTGCACATATAAAACCCGGCCGATAATAAAGTCGTCGAAAGCTTTCACATATTTCTGAACGGCTTTCAAATAGAGCTTGGCTGGCTGACTTCAATTACGGAAGCTATTGACTTTATGTCTTCGCCAAGCCCTGAGTACAGGGCATTGCAATACAAGCGCTCTTTTACACCATGGAAGCACTCCTTCCCTGCATCGACTACACGCACCGTACGTGGCTAAGCGGTCTGGCCTTCCAGATAATAAATCAGAATTTGCAACTTAGGAAGCTAGCGTTGTTGCGCTATACTACTGGCGCTTACTTTTCCCAAGAAGGCTTCCCCATCTGCTTTTGGGGGAATGTCAGTGGGGGCTCGGGTTACGCAGTCTGCATCAGAATGGTTGCAGCTAGACTTGTAAACTACAGAGTTTGTTTCATATACTTGAAGTCTGTTTCATATGCCAAGACGGCCGGAGAGGTCTCAAATTGGTGAGTCAGAAGGGCTCATGATGATCGCTGAATACCTTGAATGGTAGACCGTATAGTTATGGTAAGAACTTCGAAGCAGCCCAGGTATGAAGTTAAGCAAGGCTTTTTCTTGGGCTAGTTGATAGAGATAGCCTGAAGCGCAAGAAAGACAGGAACGAGAGACGTGTTCTGTGTCTCTTTCAGGTTCCTGCCTTTTATGCGTTTTCTTCTTCGCCATATTGGCCCAGATACTTTGACTTTGGCTATGATCGAGAAGCACTCCACCTTGGTCGTCGAAAGTAGGCTTCGATTGTTAATAAAAACAACGCGAACAGGAACACACAAGACAAGATAAAAGGAAGTAGGCATCGGCTTTTGAGAGCGACCTGATACTATACGCCATAACTTTCTCCAGGCCGGTACTCTTCTAGACGGGAACGGCGCTTACGCACACTGTTCACTTCTGTCTCCACGTATTCATGAATATGCCCAAGGAGAGGAGGGCGCAGTAAGCAGCTTTTAATTTCTAGAAGGCATTCTCTTGTGGCGCTTCCCATTTAAATGGCATGTCCACATTTTTAAGCTGAGTCAATGGTTTCGCGATACGCACGCAGCCCAAGGAATCGGCATACAGTATTCCTGTCACTAGGCAGTAAACACTACGCTATTGCAGCTGTTTTCTGAGGGTCTTGGTAGAATCCGCCCTTGCTTTCAGTATGACCTAGAAACAGCAGGCCCTCGTAGGCTACGTGGCACTTCTCTGCATTCAACATTATAGCTGAGGACTTGACTGCGTTGAGCGCTGGATGAGGCTTTTTGAGGTTTTCTTCAACGTTCGCAGGGAAACAAGTACCTTCTAAGTAAACACACCAATCTGCCACTTCAGACCTGTCACTACAGTATATATTAGTCGCTGGAACATGGCTGCTCTATTAGTAGCTGGAACGGGATAGCTTTCATTTACCTCAATTTGAGAGTAGCCGATCTTCAAGTCCAACGATGAGAAGTGTCTTGCATTGCAGAGCTAGAGGTTTTTCAATACGTGTGAAAAAGTAAATATCCTTCTTTTTTATGCTGTTCAAGCGCTAGTACTTGACGCAGAAGCGAAGTGTGCCGCCTTTCTTTTTCAGTAGAACGAATGGTGCCACACAGGATCTTTTCAATGGCTGGATGACATCACGAAGCATTTACTCCGTTTGTTTTCTGATTGCTTTGCATTCTCGTGGCGATACATGGCAGGGGCTTTTAAGAGGTGGGGCGTATTCGTTAGTGTTACTGCGGTGCTTGGAAAACCAAGTCTGAAGCACCTTCAAAGCTGGCGAAAGACACTCGCTGTAGCTTTCAAGAATTGGGCGAATATGATTTTGTTTCGTGCGTGGTAAGGTTGGTTTGAAGTCGAACGTGGGACGACAGCCTTCGTTCATTCAAGGAACAACAGCCACGTGCTAGCGGCTGTTGAAACCAACAACAAAGACAGCTTCCGATAGTACACGGCATTACTATCCATTAAAGGAATATTGTAACGTAACGTTACACAGAAGGCGCTCTGGCACTCTGGCACCGAAGAACACCAACAGTCAGTCAGGACAGCACAAAAGCGGAGCACCGTTTCGCTTCGTCGTCTTCTTTGAATCGCCCGTTCAAATCTTCGTCGTCTATGAATGGCATGTGTTATTGCCCCCCCCCCCCCCCCCTCTTTATGCGATGAGCTGACAGATATTATGCTAGGTTGGTGTGGGATACCACAACACAAAACGGGGCACCATCAGTCTCAAGAATAGTCAGCGGAGCGATCGTGGTAGGGTTTCATCCGGACGACGTGTACAACATCAGTGAACTTGCGTCGTCTGCGGCTTGAGGGATCTTGGATCGCGGATTCAACTTCGTAAGTAACGTCGCTGCCAGCTGCCGCGCTTCTTCCGCATGCTGGGTAAAACTAGCGATGTCCAGGTCAAGCTCATCTTCGTCGTCGGTGTATACGGGCAGCATTGTATCCAGTGAAGTGGTCACTCGACGGCCGAAGACAAGCTCGAAGGGTGTGAGCCGCGTCGTCTCCTGAAGTGCCGTATTATATGCGAACGTGGCATATGCGAGGATTTGATCCCAGGTCTTATGCTCTATATCCACGTACATAGAGAGCATGTCGGCCAGAGTTCTGTGTAGCCGTTCCACCAAGCCATTAGTTTGCGGGAGGTATGCTGTGGCCCGTCTATGGCTAGTGTGTGTAAGGTTCAGTACAGTCTTAGTCAGGCGGGCCGTAAAAGCTTCCCCGCGATCGGTAATGATAACAGCCGGAGCGCCATGACGCAATACTATGTCATGGATAAAAAACTCTGCGACTTCGGTGGCAGTTCCATTTGTGAGCGACGCGGTCTCAGCATATCGGGTCAAGTAGTCTGTCGCGACAACAATCCAACGCTTTCCATTACTTGACTTGGGGAAAGAACCAAGAAGATCCATCCCCACTTGTTGGAAAGGAGTTTTCGGTGGAGCGATCGGCTGAAGAAATCGAGCTGGTTTCACGGGTGGAGTCTTTCGGCGTTGACAATCACGGCAGGTTTTAACGTAAGATCGCACTGAAGGTAATAATTTCGGCCATTAGTATTTCTCCCGAATTCTTGCAAGCGTACGACTAACTCCCAAGTGGCCGGAGAACGGTTCTTCGTGACAAGCGCTTAAGATGTCAGGCCGTAGGTGCGTAGGCGCTACGAGTAGAAATGCCTCTTTTGATCTTTCAAAATTGCGCTTGTAGAGAACTACACTTCGTAAAGCGTATGACTGCAAGTCACGACGAAAAACAAGCGGTACTCTACCACCGCGTCCTTCCAGATAATCGATGAGCGGCGCCAGCTCCGGTTCCTTGCGTTGAAGGTCAGCCATATGGGATTGGGTAATGGCCCCGATAAAGGGAAAATTGTCGGCGTTTTCCACTGCAGTGGCGTCCAATGGCGCGCGCGACAAGCAATTCGCATCATGGTGTTTTTGTCCCCACTTATAGACGACAACAGTGACGCGGTACTCTTGAAGACGGAGGCTCCAACGAGCTAAGCGTCCAGACAGATCTTTAAGGCTTGCCAGCCAGCACAAGGAATGATGGTCGCTGACAATACGGAAGGGTCGTCCATACAAATATGGTCGAAATTTGCTGATGGCCCAGATTACCGCACGGCACTCCTTCTCCGTTGTCGAATAGTTCGCCTCCGATCGTGAGAGTGTTCGGCTCGCGTTGGCGATAACCCGTTCTACTCCGCCTTGCCACTGAATGAGTACCGCGCCGAGGCCAACGTTGCTGGCATCAGTATGTACGTCGGTTGCGGCGTCTTCATCGAAATGGGCGAGTATTGGGGGTCTGTGTAGGCGGCTTCTAAGCTCCTGGAAGGCTTGTTCTTGATCGTCTCCCCACAGGAAGGGTATGTCTTCTCTGGTTAGTGCTGTCAGTGGTTCAGCTATCTTAGAAAAATATTGGACGAAGCGTTGGTAGTATGAACAAAGACAGAAATCGTCGAAGTGCCTTTTTGTCGGTGGGGTGTGGAAAATTTGACACTGCAGTAGTCTTCTTGGGATCAGGGAGAACGCCCTGTGCACTGACAACATGGCCGAGAAAGCGTAGTTCCTTGAAAGCAAAGTGGCATTTCTCAGGCTTGATCGTTAGTTGCGCGCCTTTGAGTGCTTGAAGCACGATGCGCAACCGGTCCAAGTGTTGCTCGAAAGTAGGCGAGAAAATAACGACATCATCTAAGTACACCAAGCACGACTGCCACTTCAGACCTGACAAAATCGTGTCCATCATACGTTGGAACGTGGCCGGTGTAGAGCAAAGACCAAACGGAAGCACCTTAAACTCGTATAGGCCGTCGGGCGTCACAGATGAAGTCTTCTCTCGGTCTCTCTGATCCACCTCGATTTGCCAGTATCCGCTTTTGAGGTCTAAAAAAATGTATAAAAGCTGTATAAAAATGTATAAATGTATAAAAGCTGATTACAGTCCGAGCATTTTTCTATCACCCGCATAATGGTACGGGTATATGGACGATAGTAGTCTACCCTTCCCGAAAACCTGCTTGATACATTGCTTGATTAAACTTTCAGGTTGTCCTGATTGTATTAGCAATTACCTTAGTCGATACTATGCACATTACAAGTAGTAATGTGACTGGTCCTTACTGTTTGAAGACAGCCGCTCATTTATCGTGGATTAGATAATGTTTGCATTCTTCCACTCTTCCAATACCGTAAGTGAAACCACGTATTACGTATACAGGGTGTTTGGCACGATACCCCCGTCTTTCAAAATTCTGGTCCGCCCAACTGATTTCTTCCTTTTCATAGTTTCTAAAATTTCTTGACTTCGCCCTTCGTCACTGGTGAAACTTCTTACTTGCCTTCACTGCTACCTATCTCATTATTTTTCTGCCTACTTCGGCTAGTGTATAGGACAGTATAGAACTCCTCGGCTACTTTGCTATACTGTCCATATTGCAGATGACATTGCAAATCTTGTCTCTTAGCGCATACACCTCATTTTTTCTATGATTACTTTCCTGTTCACTACTTTAATGCTGTCCTGGTTCTTACAGCATGCTAGATTTTCGCCATGGTATACTTCATTATGTCACAGTTTGGATGGATTGATTACCTTTGATAATACTGTCAGTTCTATCCTCTCTTTAGAGTTTGATACTTTCGCGTTTCTGATTCCAATCTTTTGACTGATACGAAAATTTACCGCTATCATCTCTAACTATCGCACCACCTACTTTTATCGCGCAATCGTTAAGAACATCTTTGAAGGCATTGTTCATCACCTCTACACTAAGCTCATTATCCTTGGTTAAGATCCTGTCTGGTTTTACCAGACAGGATCATACACAATTTTAGGACTCGAAAACTCTAATCCACTGTTTTTGAACCTACAGATGCAGACGAATAGCGTTCGGTCTTTTTGAGTTTGAGTAATTTTCATAGTATTCAGGCTGACGGCATACAACTAAGACCTGTGAAGTATGTGATAGGTAAAATCAGCCTCATTATAGCGGATGTTTTTAATCTTTGCATTTCGACAGCTGTGTTCCCTACAAGAATGCAAGTCCCCCGCGTGATTGTGTTATATAAAAAAGGTGATAAGAATGACGTATCTAACTGCCGGCCTATGTCAATCCTTCCCGCTTTTTCTAAATGCCTTGAGAAAATTATTATACATCGAATATTACCCTCCTGTAGAAAACATACTAACTACCTCACAGTATGGCTTCAGAAAGGAGAGGTTTAAAGAGCTGGCGTTGTTGGATCATAAACAATATACTCGACAACATTGTTGAAGCTACGCACATTGTTATAGGAACATTTGTCTATTTAAGTCGGGCATTCAATTATATCATTCGCAGTATTCTTTTAGAAACACTTAATCACTATGGTATAATCATCATCATCAGCCTGACTATACTGACTGCAGGGCGAAGGCCTATCCCATATTTCTGCAATTAACCCGGTTCTGTGCTAGCTGCATCCACTTGACCCCTGCGAACTTCTTAACCTCATCCGCCCACCTAACTTTCTGCAATCCCTGCTACGCTTTCCTTCCCTTGAAATCCAGTTTGTTACCCTAAGCGACCATCGGTTATCCTCTCTTCGCACTACATGTCCTGCCCAGGCCCATTTCTTCTTTTTAATTTCCACTAGAATGTCGGTAACTTTAGTTATTTCTCTGACCCACTCTGCACGCTTCCTATCTGTTAATGTTACCCTTCCATTTTTCGTTTCATAGCCCTCTGGGTTGACCTCAACTTAAATAGAACCCTCCTGGTTAGCCTCCACGTTTCAGCCCCATAGGTGAGTACAGGTAAAATGCAACTGCTGTATAATTTCCTCTTGAGCGATACTGGTAAGCTTCTAGTCATACTCTTTGAGTGCTTGCCAAATGCGCTCCATCCCAATCTTATTCTTCTTGTTATTTCATTTTTATGGTTCGGATCTGCGGTTACTATACCTGCCCTAAGTAGACATATTCGCCTACTATTTCCAGTTTTTCGCTATCTAACGTAAACTACTTTTCCTTCCCGAGGCTGTTGAACATTATGTTAGTCTTGTGCATATTGATCTTCAAGCCTACCTTTCTACTTTTCCTGTCTAGGTCATCAATCATTATTTGCAGTTCATCCCCCGAGTTACTTAGAAAGGCAATGTCATCAGGAAATCGCAGATTACGGAGGTATTCACCATCTACCCTTATCCCTAACTCCTCCCTTTCCAAGTCTCTGAATACTTCCTCTAAGCAAGCTGTGAATAGTACTGGGGAGATCGTGTCTCCTTGCCTAACACCTTTCTTTATTGGAATTTTGTTACTTTCTTTATGCAGACCTATGGTCGCTTTGTAGCCACTATATATATCTTCCTACACTTACACGTACGGCTAGTCTACCCCCTGATTTCGCAATGCCTGCATCACCGCCGAAGTTTCAACTGAGTCAAATGCTTTTTCGTAATCCATGAGTGCTATGTATAAGGGCTGGTTAAATTCCGAGCATTTGTCTATCACCTGGTTGATAGTATGGATATGATCGATAGCAGAGTACCGATTCCTAAACCTTGCTTGATCCTTTGCTTGATTGCAGTCTAAGGTTGTCCTGATTCTATTAGCGATTACCTTAGTAAATACCTTATACGTAACAGACAGTAAACTGATTGGTCTGTAATTTTTAAGGTCCTTAGAGTCCCCCTTTTTATGAATGAGGATAATGTTCGCATTCTTCCATGGTTCCGGTACCGTCGATGACACCAGGCACTGCGTATACAGTGTGGCCAGTTTTTCTAGCACGATATCCCCCCGCCCTTTAAAAAATCTTCACTTATTGGACCATCTCCAGCTGATTTCCCCCTTTTCATAGTTTCTAACGCTTTCTTGACCTCGTACTCGGTCACTAGTGGAACGTCTAACTGTTTTTCCCTACGGCCAATCTCATTACGGTCCTGACTACTTTGGCTGCTGTAGAGACCTGTATAGAACCCTCGGCCACTTTGACTGTCTCGTCCACATTCGTGATCACGTTGCCCGCCTTGTCTCTTATTGCATACATCTGGTTTTTGCCTAAGCCCAATTTCTTCTTTACCGCTTTAAGTCTTCCCCCGTTCTTTACAGCATGCTCAATTTTCTCCATGTTATACTTCCTTATATCGGCCACCTTGCGCTTATTGATTAGCTTCGATATCTCGGCCAATTCTATCTGGTCTGTTGGACTGGAAGCTTTCATACTCTGGCGTTTCTTAATCAAATATTTCGTCTCCTTAGACAGCTTAAAGGCATCCTAACTATCCTACCGCCTACTTCTACAGTGCACTCAGTAATGATAGCTCTGAAATTATTGTTCATTGCTTCTAGAGTAATGTCGCCATCCTCGGTTAGAGCTGAATATCTATTCTGTAGTGAGATCCTGAACTCTTCTGCCCTCCCCCTCACCGCTAATTCGTTGGTGGGTTTCTTTCTTACTAATTTGTTGCGTTTCTTCTCCAGATTTAGGCTAATTCGGGACCTCACCATCCTGTGGTCACTGCATCGCACTTTCCCGATTACCTCTACATCTTGCATAATGACGGCAGTTGAACACAGCATGAAGTCAATTTCATTTTTTGTCTCCCTGTTAGGACTTTTCCATGTCCATTTCCGGTTCTTCCGTTTGCTGAAGAAGGCATTCATGATTCTTAAGTTACTGCGCTCTGATAACTGAACTAGTAACTCCCTCTGCTATTCCTAGAGCCAATGCCATAGTTATCTACTGCCTGGTCTCCTGCCTGCTTTTCCCCTACCTTGGCATTGAAGTCGCCCTTGAGTACAGTATACTGCGTCTTTACCTTTCGCGTTGCCGATTCTACATCTTCGTAGAAGCATTGAACTTCGTGGTCGTCATAACTACACGTGGGTGCATAGGCCAGTACAAGCTTCAGTTTATAGCGCTTATTAAGCCTAATTATGATGCCTGCCACCCTCTCATTTATGCTATAGAATTCATCTATATTGTGCGCTATATACCTATTGACAAGAAAAGCTACTCTTAGTTCTCGCCTCTCCGGTAAACCTCGATAATACAGTACATGCCCATCCTTCAGTACAGTATATGCCTCATTCCGCCTCCTAACCTCACTAAGCCCTATGGCATCCCAATTCATACCCTCTAGTTCCTGTAACAGCACTCTTAAACTAGCTTCACCAGCTAGGGTTCTAGCGTTAAGCGTTGCCAGGGTCAGTTTCCAATGGCGGCCTGTCCAGGGGAGCCAGAAATTCTTAGCACCCCCTGCTCCGTCACAGGTCTGACCGCCGCCGTTTTCAGTTGTTCCGCAGCCGCTGGTGACTGAGGGCCGGGGTTTTTTGGAACTATTCATGAGAGGTTGCGACCAATTACTGCACTAGGGTGGCCAACTCCTGTTCTGGTGACGGAGTGCGTTTCCGGAGGTGTTCACCGGCATCAGGTTGCACCGCAAACGTGTTTATGCAATTCCATCGACACGCGGATTTTTTTTCTTTTATCCCGTGGAGAATTGCGTGGCACTGGGATGTGAACCCCGGTCCTCTTGCATGCGAGGAGGATGTTCTACCGCTACGCCACCACTGCACTATTGAAAAAAGCCCACTCTATGTGGGCTTTTTTCAGCCTTCTTAAAGAGCTACCTATCTCATAGATTTCAATACGTTGACATCAATGGTTTGACTTCGCGCAGGAAAAAAAGTGTCTACAGTTCCAGAAGGCAGCATTTTAGGCCCTGTGTTGTGATATTGCACAGATTTGCTCTCATACTAAGTTAGTCATTATACACGCTGACGATAGTGCCCAGTAGCGTATTTATTTATTTATTTATTTATTTATTTATTTATTTATTTATTTAT
>JAJIZL010026920.1:43309-80920 GCA_023969395.1 Amblyomma maculatum | reverse complement strand
TATTTATTTATTTATTTATTTATTTATTTATTTATTTATTTATTTATGTGCAGGTACTGCTAACCCCATTCGGGATTGTTGCAGTTGGGCGTATGTTAGTACAGAGAAGTGTATATAGACCATATAGGGAACACACAGTGACATGATCATATGTAGAAAGAAAATCAAGAGTAAAATGCATATGGTACAAAAATGGTAAAACATGTTATAAAAAAAAAACAAATATGAGGCAGATATGAACGAGAATTATACATGTATTACGACACTACAATAAAAGAAGAAAAAAAAACATAAACGTACTGTTTCCACATGTATACGCGTAAATCAAAAGGAACAGAACAAGAACAGAATCGAACGGGCGGCCATGAGATATCACCATTATTTCAGTCTTGTTGTTTTACGGCTTTGTATTTTAAACATCTGATCGGTTGAAGAACTGAAAATCGTCAGACCAATCTAATGAAATTTATACTGAAGCCTGGAATGTCCCGTTCTTCTCCACCAGAATTATTTAGTTTATAACCCTTCCTGGCCATCTGCTAACAGCGCAACATATTCTGTATACATTAAACCGGGGAGGTGGGGGGAGACACTGCGCTTCCCAGAGGGAGAGAAGCGTAGCAGGAGGTTGCCAAAACTTAACTGTGCGCACGATGTTGAACAATTTTAGGGATCAATTGCACTTAGCTAGCGAGTGACCAAGTTGGTGGAGTATGGGAGATGCCTTCACCCTGCAGTACCTTGAGACCGGCTGCTTGCGATGATGATGATGGTGCTGCTTTTAACCTTACCTATATAAGAGATTAAAACAAAATTATTCCCTTACTGCCTTTTTTTCATATTAGCCAAAAAGAACATGAGCCTTAACGCTTGTGAGGGACAACCGTGTCTTAATGCCTTACACATTTCGACAGTTTCAGTAGTTATGTATTCCCGTATAATTTCTGCTTTAATCTGCCAGTATATTTCTTTCAGGAAATCCTTAACTCATTATCTACACCATTATCTTTTCGTATCGCCCGTAGGAACTCCATGTTTACGCTACTGTATGCTCGATTCATGCTCCGGAGGGCTATATACACAGGTCTGCTTTCACCAAGACCCTTTCTATGCATTGGGTAAGCACGAAGAGGCTATCATTATGGTGAATACGATTTCTAAACCCGTTATCAAATCCTCAGTGTATCTTATCACTTCCTACTCATGACCACATTTTCAATTTCACTTCTTGAATTGCCAGCCTATATATAGGAGATGTTATTGTAATCGGCCTGTGGGATTTCAAGTGCATCCTATCTATTTTCCCTTTATAAATTGAATTTATTTTACTCAGCCATAGCTGTCCGAAATTTGATTATTCTTTACGACGGCTCCAAAGATTTAACCACATTACCTTGATTCTTGGACCTAGTTCAGTAAACAGCTTCATCAGAATTTCGTCTCTCGATCTCTGCACATGTACATCTATAATATAAGATTCTGTCTTTTCAATTCATATTCTTAAGTACCAAGCTGCATGCTATTCCACTGTCCTCTGTTGGTTCTTCACTCTATCGGCACTCTAAATGACTCCGCTATAACTCACGTAATATAATTCAAAACACCGTCTCCAACTACACAATTTCTGTCAACAACTTGAGTTTGCTCTGATCGGTCGATTCTTTTACATAGCCATTTTATTTGTATCGTTGCGGAATTTTCTTGGTCCACCTCTATTTGCATCTCAAATTTCTACCTTCTAGATATCGGTGAACTGCTTTAATTTGCTTTAGGTGAGGGCCTGTACAATCAGTTTTGTTTCTCAGCACGAGTCCCATTTTTCGGTCTAGTTTTTCTAAGGTAACTTTGCTTGAGCTTTTCACTACTCTACTGAGGCTGTCGGTCACAATTCAATGTTTTGCATACATTTTATTAGACCACCTTCATGGCTTCGTCTTTCCATACCAGCGGCTTGCAACCTTTACATATTTAAACTTCGTACTGATGACTAGTTCTACCAGATATTTCTATTTTGTTATCGAGGTTTTCTTTCTTGCTTTCTCTGTTATTACTGCTATTAGCGCTATTTTAGTGGTTTAATTTGAAGTTTCTTTTTTCTCTTTTCTGTAATTTTTCAACGGGGCTACCAACAGCCCTTCAATTTTATGATCCCTTCCCAGGCTGTACTCCTCTTTTTTTCTATTTCCAATTTTTTGAGCTCGTAATAAGTTCCCTCAAACATTATAGGCGTTTTCAATGGTCGTCTTCATTTTCAAAATTCCTACGAGAATTTTTCCACACATTTATTTATCTGTTTACAACAACTAAGTTTTGTCGCTCACAGAGCTCAAGCAAAGGCGAAAGCCTTTAATAGCTCAAACTCGCCGCCATGACCCTGTCCGTCTAGCCACGAGAAATGTCACAATTCTTCACGAGATTTTGCGGGATACCACGAGATTGTGACGTTATCACCTGGTGACGTCATCGGCCATGACGCCCGGGATAGTGAAACGCCCATGAAAATTCTCCGTGTCTATTATGAGGAAGATTGTTAAAAATAAATAAAATATTAGAGGGTCTCTCAGATGTCTCTTAAGAGGGGAATGACGAAAGCCTTCCCTTCCTCTCCTATTATTTGCCTCTCATCGTTTGCCTTTTATCGGTGCTCATTGCAGCGCTACATATATTTATAATTTGTTTACAGTAAAGAAAAAGCGTGGTACCTGTCACACTTTCTCCGGCAAGTGTGTTTGGACGGTACACCATCACTCCTGTCGCGTGACGTTTCTTGGAGCATGTTCAAGCGTGTGGGATTGAAGGTAGCGGGAAGTCTAGGGCAAGAACTAATCTCGCAGAATCTCTCTGAATATGATGAATCTCGCATACAGATCTCGCATACAGCTGAAGTGCACGGGATTTTGTACCTTGAGCATAGAAAGGCTGTCGCCTTAAAATTCGGCATCGTTTACGAACTTTTGTAAATTGCCATTGGGATACAGGACAGATATTGTTTTGCTGCCTGCATTTGTCACCTACCCCCAAGCAACCTACCCTTAGCCGTCTTGTCACCAGCAATTGTTCTTGATATCCAGATCTGTGCTTTTAACGCGAAAAGATGATATGAGTTGGTGTTCAGACTCAGCATACAGTTCTAGCGGATATCACAGGGACAAAGTGAGACACAGACACCACAAACGCTAGACATCAATTGAATTTACTGACATGTAATCATGTATTTATATGGGCAAACATACTCGTGCTTCAAAAGAGTCAACAGTTAAACCGCATGCGCGACGGCACCCTCCTCTCCAAAAAATTCTTCACTTCTTTTTTCCTCAAAACAATTCTCACCTTGCTCACGCATGACTGCCTCTCCGCGTGCATAAGGAAGTTTTCACGCATCTCACGCTCTTTTTGATCAGCGTTTACGCTGGTAACACGTGTCATCTCATACAGGGCAGCATTCATTTCCTTGTGTCTGCACCGTTTATACTGTGCCGCTAAGTGTCCCGCTCCTGAATTTCCCTTGTGCTCCATGAGAACGATGTTAATACAGCAGCTGGTTTAGATGATGTAATATTTTCCAGAAAGATAAAGCGATCCTGTACACCACGTTTGTCTTGCAGGCCATGTGTATGGGTTCAGCAGAATGGAAAGTTGGGCTAGTTGAAAGCTGTTCATGATGGATAAGAGGGCGTAGACGGAACGTAGACACAGAGAAGAATACGACAGGATGAGCGCCGTTTTCACAACTGGTTTATGGGGGAAAATACGAACTCTTAAATATGAACAAGTATCTAATCGACAAAAGATACTGTCAGTTAACAAATCCCAGTTAACAGTTAACAAACTGACTGTATCTAATGTGGATGGGGTTCCTAGTGTTTTAGATTAAGGAACTTTTGTAGTGAAAGCTGCACTACGCTAGGTTTTCAAGCCGTCGGCGTGGCACCGTGGCACTGCGTGCAGTATGCCGGGGAGGAGATGAAGAAAAATGACAGGAGACGAGGCTTCGAGTGCTGATGCCAGGCCGAAGCCACCGTTGCGCGGCAGAATTAAAATAAGAGCGGTTTCAACTGGAGTTGAGCAAGCAGCAACCAGCCACTACAACGCAGTGGGAAAGTAGACTAGACTTGGTACTACAGCGAAGCACTGCAGATTCGAATATGTAATTGAACGGATGGAAACCAATTCTCACTACTCTACTGATAAATGGGATCATTTTCATTGTAATAAATAAACTTTAAGCCGTTGCCTAATCTGTGTGCTCCACTATAAACTGAACCTTAGCGTAGCCAGGGTTCGTAGCTTTCGCTACACCATGGGTTAACTGTAGGTAAACCAAAGCTAATTTCTTGTTCGGGCATCATTCACAACCTTGCTGAGGTTTCCGAGCTTTTTCAGTGCTGTTAGCACGACTCTCACGTCGCATTGCATTTCCCTGCCACCTTTTTATGAGGTGTGTGCTGGTGAACATAGGGCAGTGCAACGTACCTATCCAGTCCTCGCTCCACCATCGTCGTATTTTCATCAATTTTTGTCTACTTTATCAGGGTCTCAGCCACCGAAGCCACAGTTCCATAAAAAACCCGCCTTCGTCATGCGAATTGCCTGCATTTTTACACTTTCATGGACCTTGTGCCTACAGCAGAAAACGCCTAAGACGGATGTTCCATTTCGCGTGGTTGTAACTTCAAAAGAACTTAGATTTTTCGCGCAAAAAGGGCTGTCATCGGGGGCTAATCTTGCGTTTTCAATGCACATTGTAGATATGTTCAACCCAATTTCACAAGATAAGTTGATGACAGTGAAGGACAGCATTTAAAAAAGAAAAAGGAATTTAAGTTTTCAAAATGGTTTAGGGATTTCTATGGACAGCTTTTTATTGCTTTTTGACTGTTACTTTTCTAATACTGTTATAAAGTTTTAGGGCAGTAAGTTTGTGCTGCGCGAAGGCGTCTGCATAGGATCGTGCATTGCCCCAGTGTTGAGTGAATTGTCGTCAGCGAGTCTGGGCAAATGCATTGAAACGCGCATAAATACCAATATTATAAAGATTTTGAGAAATGCAGACATTTTGCTAGCGGGCGCAAAAGCCTCTCAAGAGCTATAAATGAGGATCTTGTCCAGCATACTTTAGAAGTGTTTAGGTCAAGCACCCATGATCTGAATTCTACACATTAACTGGCCAAGGAGAGCACCCAACTGTTTCTAGACATCCGGTTGTTTGTTAGTGGTTCATATGTTTACTACATATACCAGCGAATGTCCAAAAAATTAATCTTAAATTTTTATTCAGGCGCTCCAAATTAGTTAAAAGAGGCATCGCAAAAGCGTGCCTTTTTCTGCCCCAGATAAATCCCACCTCCTGTTGGCACAACGTCTATGAAAGTGTTGAAATGTAGGCAATTCGCATGACGAAGGCGGGTTTTCCCATGGAACTGTGGGTTTCGGCGTTGGCTGGGACCATGATAAAGAACATGCATTCTGACGAAACGACGACGATGGTTGAACGAGAACGGGCTAGGTACTTTGCCTTACGTTCATCAGCTCACGCACCGCCTAAAGAGGTGGCAGGGAAATACGACGTCAGAGTCGCGCCAACAGCACCGAACAAGCTCGGCCCAATCTAATGTTGTGGTGTACAGGATTGCGTTATCTTCAGGGAAATCTTAAATCTACTTAAACGGCCGCTGTATTAACATCAGGATCACGCAGCACAAAGGGCTTGTAGACGGAATATCAGGAATAGGACACTTGGCGGCGCATTGCAAACGGTGCAGACACGAGGAAAATGCTCCCCTTGTATGAGATCACAACTGCTATCTGTGTAAATTCGGATCAAAAAGAGCGTGATATAGTTGCAGCCTTGCTTATACACGTGGAGAGGCAGTCGCGCGTGAGAAAGCCAACATTGTTTTGACGACAAGGGAAGGGAAGATTTTTTTATAGCAGGGTACTGTCCCTAATTTAACTGTTGACTCTTTTGAAACACTCGGTATTTGCCAACATAAATATATAATTACATGTCAATAAACTCAGTGGATGTATAAGAGTTTGTTGTGTGCGTTCTCCTGTCGTCCATGTGATACGCGCTAGAACTGTGTCTGTTGAATTTGTTCTTTGCCAGGTTACTTTACTCGTTGCCAATATATTCCTCGGTGTATCAACATACCTAAACCTCACTCTTCTCTCTTCTGGGGCACTCTTCTCAGATACAGCTATCAATGAATTGCGGATCTTCTTGATTCGTGACACATGATGTCATAATTTAGACAACGTCAATGTCGTGCCTTGCTGCACGTTTCTTGAGTCGGTGCGAAACGCCATGAAGGTAAGCTATGCCGGACGCCTTCTTTCGCCGCGGCGCCACGCCAACATCAACCTAACCCATGTTGATCTTAATCGAAAGGGTTAAAAAACGTTCTGACAGACGAGCGAGATGGACAGTTGGAAAGCCTGCCGCCAACAACTTCAAAATTTGCTGTGAGCATGCATCCTCAACACGGTGATGGCAAGACTTACGTAATGCGGACTTAGTGCATGACACTGCCAACCCATCCTTTACCAACCTCGAGTGGTCCGATTCAAAGCTAAGCAAAGGTTTCCCTGATATGTGGCGGTAGCCCCAGCACACGCGATCGTCTCCAAAGCACAGGTCCAAATCAAGAAACTGTTAATGTTGATCTTTAGGAAACTCATACGTAAACGACAGGCCCTGACCTTGCTCTTAGAACATTCGTAACACATCTTGCGCCAACCTATCAAACCCATCCTTATGCAAGAAAATTATGTAGTCATCAATGTAGCGAAACGCTACTATACCGAAGGCATCCAAACCTGGCTTCAATGCGGTGTCAAATTTAGACAGAAAAATGTCGCTGAGCATAGGAGCGACTTGCGACCCCTGACTTCTGGATGTACATGCTGCCTTGCCAACAGACGAAAGTGGAACTAAGGTAAAAGGACAACAGCTCCAAGAAACTAGCAACCGAAATACCGCACGCATTAATAAATGTCAATTCATCATTATCCACAGTTATGCAGTCTTGCACATACCTTAGAAGTCCGTCCTGTGGCAAAGAATAGTATAAATCCTCCACATAAATGCTCACTGCAGAGCACCTACCCGGATTTCTCTCCATTGAAAATTCTAGCACCTTAGAAGAACTCAGAATCAAAAACGGGTCCTGAACCTTAGAGGAGGTAGATGAGGTGGTGTACTCTTAGCAGTAAAAGACGATTTGTTGGCTGTACCTGTGATGGCTAGTTCTTTTCTTGAATGTGTATGGGTTTCTTTAAAGTGCTTTTCAATTGATGTAATCATTGGTGCTATCTACCGTCCTCCCAATATGACTGTTTGCTTTTCTGCTGAATTTAATCGAATCCTGTGTGAAATGTGTACGCGTTTCCCTAACTCTACGCGGCTCATATTTGGAGGCTTCAACTTCCCTAGCATAAACTGGTTTACACAATCAGTCACAGCGAGTGAAACCGAAGCTCATATGTTTCTTCAATCATGTCTTGATTTTTCGCTGTCGCAACTTATCACCAATCCCACACGTCGCACATCGCCTGTTGTTTGTTGAGATATAATTCATTTAGACGGCATTTCAGATCACGATGTAATAACAGGACGCATTACCGGCTCCTTTAACGAAACGAAAACTACTGTAAAACAAATAAGATGTTATAACAGAGCTAATTATGCAAGAATTAACACTGAATTAGATTATTTTGCTGTCCAGTTCAGAAATCAATATTTATTGCGCACTGTTGAGCAAAACTGGCACTTATTCAAAACTACCCTTACTAACCTTATGACATATTCGTGCCTCTTACGTTCATTAGATGTAGCAGCAATACACCATGGTTTAACCACAAGCTACGGTGTATGGATAACAAAAAAAGCGACTTTACCGGCAGGCCAAAAAAAAATTGTAGTTTAGGCACGTGAGAAAATAATAAGAAATGCGACAGACAATACCAGTTATTAAAATCCACTCGAGGTCAGTTTTGCAATCATGACTTGTCCTCTTTGTTAACCAACAACCCTCGCAAATTTTGGCGCATCATAAATTCTAGTATTCATCCTGACATTTTACGTTCCGACAGTAACAGCGTCATAATCAATGAATCCGATTGTGCTCGGGTTTCTAACGTTACCTTCTCATCAGTTTTTACCACCGAAGACATTAGCTCTTCTCCTATCGTAAATACATTTCATGACATCTGCATGCCTGACATAGTTATTAACGAAGCAGGTATTTCTTCATTATTAAACAATCTCAAAATTACATGTAGCTAGGATCACCTTGGCTTTAACTATAAGATACTAAAAAATACATCCAGAAGCAACTCCGTAATGTTGTCCTGTTTAATCTCGCAGTCGTTATTGAACGGACTAATTCCTAATGACTGCCGTGTAGCAAAGGTAATACCTATATTCAAGTCAGGTGAACGTTCTTCCCCACCTAACTATTGACCAATCTCGTTAACCAGCAACTTTAAAACTTCTAGAGCATGTCATTCATAGCCATGTCATTAACTACCTCGAAGATCATAACATTATTTTCAAATATCAGCACGGTTTTCGCAAAGGTTTTTCATGTGACACTCAACTAGCTGGCTTTGTTAATGACTTACAATCATCACTTAACGCAGGCTTTCAGGTCGACGCAGTTTTTCCAGATTTTTCAAAAGTATTCTATTGGGTCCCTCATCACAGACTTTTACAAAAACTAGCACAGCTTAACATTCACGCTAATGTGCTCGCCTGGATTAAGGACTTTCTTTCTTCTAGATCTTAGTATACCTCAGTTAATAATTCCAACTCTTCAACGACGTATCTGACATCTGGTGTACCCCAAGAAAGCGTGCTTGGTTCTTTGCTTTTTCTAATCTATAATAATGATGTACCTGCCTGTGTAACATCTAGAGTTCGTCTTTTCGCAGATGACTGCGTAATTTAGCGTAACATGATTAATGACAGTGACCGCCAAGTCCCACAATCTGACCTGAACGCAGTAAGCTCATGGCGCTCCTCCTGGTTAATGACTTTAAACGTTTCTAAAACTAAACAGATATCTTTCACTCGTCGTACAGCTCGCATTTCAACCACTTACATGCTCAATGACAATGCTGTTCAACTAACAAACACATATAAATACCTTGGCATGCACCTTCAGTTTGATTTAACATGGCATCACGATATCGACCTCACCCTAGCTGCTGTTAACCGTTCACTTGCTCTTCTTAAACGTACCCTCAAACACGCTCCTATCCATGTTAAAAAAACTTGCTTATATCACTCTAATACACCCTAAAATTGAATATTCCGCGGCTATTTGGGACCCTGATCAAGCCTATATTATCACCAACATTGAATCCGTGCAGAACCGTGCTTTGCGTTTTATTTTTTCAGACTACTCACCTTTCACTAGCGTCACAGCATTAAAACAACGTGCTGAACTGAAAGACTTATGTCGTTGTAAACACGCTCGGTTACCACTTTCCCACAAGCTTTATCACCATCGACTACTGCGCAGTGATTTGTTTCAGTCACCTGATGTCATTTTTCCACGACTTGATGCCAATTCCTTCAAACCTCGCACTATCATTGAATGGAATAACTGGCCATCGCACATCGCTACAGAAACTAACAAAAAAATTCCAAGAGTTACTTCGCTGTGACGGAAATGTGTAGAATATTTTGCGGTTGTTTTTCTTTCCTCTTTTGATGTTACATTTAATGTTTCTTATTGTATTGTTGCTAATTGCATTGTATGTTTTACAATTGTATCCCCCCCCCCCCCTCTATGTAATACCCTTCTTTGGAAGGCCTTTAGGGGTAACCTGAATAAATAAAATAAATAAAATTTTAGATGCTACTTCAAAAATTCCGAAATCTCGTACTGCCAGGTTCGACGTTCCGAAACAATGGTCCTGAAAAGAATATCCGTTTTGTGCGTCTTCACCGAGAAGAAAACATCCAAGTTGACATATGTAGCTGCCTTCACCACCGAACTTAAAGCCTTCAGGTTGTGATCATCCAGCCATGCAATAGCCTGATTCCTGTAAGATGATGGCTTCGCTTTCACCTTCTTAAAATTCTTGGCAATCGCGGCCGATGCTTTTTCAGAGAAACAGCCGTCGGGTACAACCACAAAGAAACCTTCCTGATCAGATACCACCAGACGCAATCGGTCGTCAACAAGGTAGTCGCATACTGGTTTCAGTCTGTAGCGTGGCTTCTGCTTACAATTCCGTGCCACTATTACGTCCGTGGCTTCACTCAAAAACCGACTCTTCTCATCTTCCGGAACATGACGAGCAATATTTCGAGACACCGCCAAACGATCAACTACGGGCAGACAGGCAGATCTCCAAATTTGCGCCTGACGGAGCACTCTACTGTTTTAGGAGCGAAGGCGAATTCTAGTCTGGCGATACATGTGCAATTCCGAGAGTGTAAATCGGAGGATGACCCGCCTCTTTGTACGCCTGATTTCAGTAATACGGGTTTAGTTTACAACAATGGTAAACAATTCTGTCGAGTGTTGGTTGAGGCGTTTTACATTGCTAAGGCTGAGGACAAGTGTGTGGCTAAGGCATGGGTTAGCCTTCATTCTAAGGAATTCGCTTTGCTAGAAAAGTCATTAGTTGGCCTTTACTTCGAGTTTTCTTCTCATTTCCCTGCCATTTCAGCGGTAAGGTTGTGCGAGCGCATTTCAGAACGAGTCTTCATTGTCTTCTTTCCTTTAATAAATATTCAGTTGTGAGTCCAGCCTTGTCTTGTTCTCTGCTTGCCTATGTCTCGTCTTTTGGCTGGTTTAAAATGAACCGCTACCAACTCGCCACGTCATCAACCTTGTTGATTATCGTGACGGACCCGACTGTGTCCACCTGAATCGGCACAAGCATCACACCTGAAACCACATGCCATCTGAGTGAGGTTAGTCAGGCTGTGATCATAGCCTTACACGATGTATTGGCAGACACGCAAGGTAGTAGCCATCACATCATCTAGACACGTCGCACATACAATACAAACATATTCTCACCCAAACTACAGGCGATCAGTGACTGGAATGCGTTCCGGGAAGCCATGGCAGATGCTCGATTTGTCCTGGCGAAGATAGATGAATGGACGGAACACCTCCACAAGGCAGTACAACAAACGAAGATGCACGTGCAAAACACGCCGGATGCGCCGCCGGCTGATCTTCACATTCTACATATGTGGGAGGCGAGACGCGCTAATTCGTCGCTGAAAACTCAGCCATTTAATCCATAAACCTCACTACTCATTGCCCAGCAACTCACTTTGACGCATCTCTTCTATCGCTCTGAAAGTGGCTGAATATGCTGAGCAGCTGACCACGTCCAAGTGAACGAGTTGATGCAACTCGCAACGCGGAAAGTTGGGGCTCAAGCCTACCTGGAACCTCCTCAGGGCATTACTGACCCTACCAGCACTAAACTGCACACACAAGCAAACACACATCGAAACAAAGATCCAATTCACCTCGAGACGGTCAAGTGTTGCGAATATCGCAACCTACTTAAAACAGCACTCCGTAACCCCCGGTTCTTGACGCAGACCTAGACGCAGTCATCACGCCAGCAAATGTCAGACAGGTACTTTTTCACATACAGTGAGACACGGCGCCGGGAGCCGATCAGATTAGAAGATCCTCTTCGCAACCTGGATGAAATGTCCCTATGGGGGCTAAATGACCAGTTCTATAAACTCCAGAGACTGGGTACGCTTTCCCCTGCATGAAAAAAGCCACGTAATTATCTAATCCCAAAGCCCGGCAAGTCGCTTAAGCTCGAAAACCTCGAGCCGATCTCACTTACGACCTGTGTTTGTAAATTGTTTCAACATTTCATGCTCCGCTCCCAGCAATCGCACCTCAATTCGTCAGGGTTCTTTACCCCGACCCGATTCGGCTTTCAACCAACATTTCAGCGCAAGACGTCTTATTATGCTGAAAGAAATTCAAATTCACACGCGTAAACGCACAGCCCATACCTGGGCCACACTGGCGTTATATGTACAGAAGTACTTCGACCATGTCGGACCCGAGCTCGTCATCATATACTCAGCACCAACGAATCAGCAATCATCATCATCATCACCCCAACTATACTCAAAATAGTGCGCAGGATTCTCCCAGAGTCCTCCATGTAGCTCGGTACTGTACTAACTGAATCCACTTCACTCCTGCGAACTTCTTAACCTCATCCGGCCACCTAACTTTATTCCGCCCTCTGCTATGCTTTTCTTCACTTGGAATACAGTGCGTTACGCTACGCGACCATCGGTTATCCTCTCTTCGCACTACATCTCCATTTCTTCTGGAGTTCCACTAGAATGTCAGTATTTAAGTTATTTCTCTTGCTCACTCTACGCGCTTCGTATCTGTTAACGTTACCCCTACTTTTTTTCGTTCCATAGCCATCTGCGTTGCATCTTATCTAGAACCCTTGAGATTAGCATCCATGTTTCAGCCGCATAGGTGAGTACAGGTATGATGCAACTATAGTAACCTTTCCTCTTGAGCGATACCGGTAAGCTGCTAGTCTAAACCTCCTAGTACTTGCCAAATTCGTTCCGTCCCAATCTTATTTTCCTTGTTATTTTTCTTTCATGGTCCGCATCTCCGGTTACAGCCTGTACTAAGTAGACATATTGAACGACTACTTGCAGTGCTTCGCTACCTAGCATAAACTGCTGTTCCTTCACGATGTTGCTCAACATTACCTTAGTCTTTGAGCATTGATTTTCAAGCCAACCTTTCTAGTTTTCCTGTCTAAATCATCCATCATTCTTTGCATTTCATGTCCAAAGTTACTCAGAGAGGCACTGTCATCAGCAAATCGAAGTTTACTCAGGCATTCGCCGTCAACGCTTATTGCTAACTCCTTCCATTCCATGTATCTGAATACTTCCTCTAAGCAAGCTGTGAATAATACGGCGGAGATCGTGTCTCCTTACCGAACACCTTTCGTGATAGGAATTTTGTTACTATCCTTATGCAAAACTATGATTCCTGTACAGCACGTGGTGGTGACAACGCCGTTGGTAACAAATGAGCAGGCTTTAACTTCACTTGAATAAACTCTTTATTGGGCCGACTTGCACCCTCAAACTCGGCCGCGGCGAAAGCAACCATCGTGCTCTGCGGTCATCGAACAAAGAATGCCAGTTTCACTCGTTAGCGCTCAATTAAAAAGCGGCGCGGAAACATCTATAAAAAACCGCAAACGGAGATTAGTGTAACCAAGCACATTGTACAAATACAAGCGCGTGGCTGGAATCCTTCGAGATACATCTCCAATCATCTGCCGCAACAAAGGGTATGATGAAGCCGCGTCTCGCAACGACGAGCATGAACAAGAAAATAATACAGAATTGATCGTACGCTTATCCGACTCTGCGAAGCACCTTATCGGCGTAAAAGCTTTTCACTTAAGTCCGCACCGGTGAATCGGAGTCCAAACCCAGACTTGATCTTCCGGCTTGTGCTCTGCTTGGCGTCGTCGTAAATTCTATCGTCGGGTGTTGGTGTGCTGCTGTCTTTAATACGCAGCCGTGCAAGTTGTCGAGTCTCCTAGGTACGCTGCAAGTAGGCCATGACGTCTAAGTTATCTTCTTTTGGCATTTGCGGCAGCATCGCGTCAAGCGTTGTCATGGGCTATCTGCCGTGCACAAGTTTGAAATGTGTCGTTCTAATTGTCTCCTGGATGGCGTGTGATACACGAAGATCACGTACGGCAAGATGGTGTCCCAGATCTTGTGTTCAGCGTCGACGTACAAGGCGAGGATGTCCGCTATCGTTTTATTCAGACGTTCCGTGAGTCCGTTAGTCTGCGGGTGGTAGGCTGCCGTCCTCCGTTGGTTTCTCTGGCTGTACTTGAAGATGGCTTGAGTGAGCTCTATGTTAATGCGGTTCCCCTGTCCGTGATGAGCACTTCACAAGCGCTTTGTGGCAGGAGATTTTGCTAGACGAAAAACTTAGCAACTTGTGCTGCGGTACCATTGGACAGGGCTTTCGCTTCTGCGTAACGGGTTATGTAATAGGTTGCCACGGTAATCACTTTGTTCCCCGCTGCTGAAGTTGGGAAGGGGCCGAGGAGATCCATCCCAATTAGATGAAAAAGCCTAATGGGGGCTATTGGGTTCAGTAGACCAGCTGGTCTGATTGGGGGCGTCTTGCGTAGCTAACACTCACGGAAGCGTTTTCACATAATGAGCAACGTCGGCAGCAAATCGCTACCTGTAACATTTCTGTTATATTCTTTGGAACGTGCGCGGAAACCCCGTATGCCCTGCTGTCGGATAATCGTGCAGGGCCTGCAGAATCGCCTGTGTGGGGTTTTAGGCAAAAAAAGGAGCTGCGTAGCTTTGCTGGCTTAAGAGTTCTTCACGACAACGTCATTGTTTGAGGCGAATGACGATAAGTGACGCCGCAACACAGCAGGAGGAGAATCGAGCTTTCATTTCGAGGTAATCAGCTAAACGTTTCAGCTCAGGATCCGAGCGCTACCGTTGTGCCGAACTGCTGGCGCTTACCGGTCCCAAGAAGGCGTCTTCGTCGTATTCTTTCGTCAGCGCGTCAACAGGGGCTCGTGACAAGCAGTCTGCATCGAAATTCTTCCAGACAGACTTGCGGACGACTGTGATGTTGAATTCTTGAAGACGAAGGCTCCATTGCGCTAGGTAGCCGGAGCGATATTTTACGTTGTCGAGGCAGCACACCAAGGTGATCGCTCAAAATACTGAATGGCCGTCAGTACAAAACAGGGCGAACTTTTGATGTGGCCCAAATTACGGCCAGACATTATTTCCCCTTCTTCGAATAGTTGAC
Organism: Amblyomma maculatum; assembly: GCA_023969395.1. Taxonomy (NCBI): domain Eukaryota; kingdom Metazoa; phylum Arthropoda; class Arachnida; order Ixodida; family Ixodidae; genus Amblyomma; species Amblyomma maculatum. The sequence continues at coordinate 66,065 of JAJIZL010026920.1, read as the reverse complement.
TTTATCTTTTGACAGCAAATAGCTTGCGTACACGATAACGTTTTCCCTTCCGCCAGTTTTCTGAACAAAAATGGCGCCTAGGCCAACACTGTTTGCATCGGTATGAATTTGTGTCTCCGCATTTTCGTCGAAGTGTATGAGAACAGAAAGGGACTGTAAGCGCCGCTTAAGCTCCTTGAAAGCGTCATCTTACGATGCTTCCCATTTAAAAGTTAGTTAATTAGTTAGTTAGTTGTATGACGTTTTATGGCGCAGGAGCAACTATGGCTATATTGCGCCAAACACAAGGTTAGATGAGCTGTTACGTGAAGCACTTAGAGTTATGGTTCTCATATTGCATTTAAGACATTGGCTTTCTTAAGAAATGTAAAAAAATAAAGAAAAATCGACGAATGCTTGTTCGCCTCAAAGCAATGCAAGATGAAATGAAATGTGTTTATTATAAAGTACAGTAAAATATATTTTCCTAAGATTCTCAAGTTCCAGGCATGAGATTAATATGCGATTGACTGTGAGCTTATCTCCGCAAAATTTGTCAAGAGAAAATTATGAGTGATGTGTGTGCGTCCTACCTGTTCAAGTTGTATTTTGTGAATGCTGTGTTCTACTACGAATAGTTTGCTCACTTTTAGCATACCAACGAAAATTCTTTCATACAATAGTGCTCAATCGAGTGGAATATTTCAATCACCCTGAAATGAGGATTTGAAGCAAGTTTGTTGAAAATTATTGAGCTAAGCATCTCAGTACCACGACTTGCCACCTCTTTATAAGCTAGTTGCATACGATGCTTACATTTTTTCTCATATATCCGCACCGTCAGCATCATTCTATCTCATAGATTAGTCGTTTGTTGGCCCGATTCATTAGGCGCTTGTTTCTTTCTCACAGTTTAGTTTTATGCGTATATTTTATTGGCCAAGAAAATGCGGTAAAAGCACATTTCTCTATGCAACCTGTTATGAGAGCCCGGAAATGTTTGAAAGAAGTCTCCAGTCTGTTAGCGTTCGTGTTTTTATTACTGCGCAATTCCTTCCCCTGGGCGGCGGCCGTCCGCCCCTTGGACCCTGAGTGGTGCGTCGACCCGTCCACCGCTTTGGCGCACCTGCGTGGATTTCGACGCGCGCATGCAACCTCGGACCTTGCTCGCATCGCATGCGGTGAGAGAGTGCGATCCGGGGAACGACAGGAGTGCGAAGTGCGCGAGGACGGGATTGAGCGGTGCGTCAGCACGGAGAGCAGGCGGTGGAAAACTGTGCGAACGAGCGTGTGCGAAACAAAGATGTGGCATTGTAATCCAGTCGTTAATATACCCATTGTACGATTTCGTATTTTATTTGTGTTTCCAGTCTTTTCTTTCACATTTTTTTTTTCGTTCTAATGCGAACAAGTCAGTTTACATGTGGGTAAGACAACTCCAGGCTCGCACGTTCCTCTCACCAGCACTACTCGCCCTATTCCACCCGACACAATATCAACCCGAATGCTCCCTCTGCGGGGCCCCGAGGGCTACATTCGAGCACATCATGTTTATCTGTAGAGAATTTCAACCTCCGGCACAATGGGGCCTAACGGACCACGAGGGATGGGAGATCGCGGTCTCCAGCTCGGACCCGGCTAGCCAAAAAAGGCTGGTCGACTGGGCGGGAAAGGTCACCGCCAGGCACCACCTGCCGGCCACCTGCCGAGATCAAGAGTCGGCCCAGACCTAGTGCTTCACCTTGTCGACTCATAAAGTTTGTACCACCACCATCTTCTCTCCATATACAATATTTGTAAAAAAAAAAAAAACTCCCTTCCCCGCGCACGCCTGTAACTGTTCCACCACGAAGGTAGTTAGAGAATAATAAGCTTTGATACCGAATTAAGCTTAATTGTAAAACAACGACTGCTTTATTTAGTTTTTGAACTCTACAGTTATTCCTTCTTGCCATTTGTAGCGCAAGCATTGTAATGCAGTGAACGACGACGGAATCGCGAAATTGGGGGTGTGAATAAAAGCGAAGAAACCTTACAGACTTCTTTTTTTCGCACTTGTGCAAAAAAAATAATCCAGAAATTCAAAAATTATGCTATCAATGCACTTGCATGGCGTCCAATCAAATGTTGTTCTGCTGAGCTGCCGTTCTTGTATACTGGCTGCTACACGAAGCTATTTTGATTACCTATAAAATTCAGTGTGACAAAGCCCCACGCGGATATATTTCGCGTTTCAAGATCTTGTGAAATGTGGAAGCCGGCCCGTCGCCCTGCCGCGGGCGACTCTAGCTGGCTCTGCGATCATTTTTGCCACTGCAGTGATTTGAATATTCGCGGCTTGTTTAGCAAATAACTGGCGCACTCGTTTGCCGAATGAGTGTTTCAAGATAATCATAGAGCATTTACCAGTATCGTATGTGTGCGATATTCCATCAGTGATTAATGCACCATGGTCATTGCAGTCATATTTTTGATTATACACATATGGAATGGTCTACTCTGGCAAAGCCTAAGACGTAAGTTACGCTAGCTCTACGTATATCAAATAGGTATATGAAAGAAATGGAGCCTTAAAGTATAGCGGCTGACGCATTGCGTCGTAAATTCCCGCCCGGGCGGCGGCCGTGTGCACCTTGAACCACACGTGGAGCGTCAGGGCCAGCGTCTTGGATTGCATCGCGCAGCGTGTAACCCGACAACCCCACCTGCAGAGCGCATCCACTCGGGCAAGTCGGCGCCGCTGTTGCTGGCGCCGTGCCTCCATGTTTTTCTTCCTTTGTGATGTTTTCAATGCACCTAGCAAGCAGCGAACAGAGCGTTCATATTTCGGCGCGAGTGAGTGCCATCAGTGGACTGGAACAAAAGTGCGCGGTGTTTCGTCAACAAGGGCGGACGCTTGAGAAAAAACAAATGTGCGAACGAGTGCGATGAAGAAAAGTGAAACTGTAACCCAGTTATTTGTTTCAGCATAACCTTAATATTATTCATACTGAGATTGTACCTGCAGTGTTTTCTCTCCATTTTTTTTTCTAATACTTCCCTTCTTAGAGCGACAACGAAGCAGGAAGCGTCGATACGATTTGCCATATGTGGGAACGTCCATGCATGTGCGGACCGACGTTTAATTTACCGCTCAATAACCCAGCTTCAATTTAGATCACCATTGTTAACTCGATTAAGCGAAAGTATGTGCTGCGATGCTTCGTATTCCTATAGCTTAAACGGCCTAGTGTATTTTTAAAGTTTATTTCGATGGAAGCGCGCTCGCCATAGTCGATCTGAGTCACGTACGAGCCTTAATATGCCGATGCTTATCGCTCATTTTTTGCATCGCACTGCATGCGTGTCCTGCGGTAATCGTCTGTTTGAAGCCACTGTTGTTAAACCTAATACACTCGGGGGCAAAGAAATTTGCTACAACTTTTGGAATTCTCTTCACCCAGAGCAGCAGGAATCGCCACGGGAGCAGCTATGAAAGAACCTAGACCATTGCCGAAGAGAATACAAAAAATAGCAACCATTGCCTACGCACGATATATGACATGTCGTTTTGATTCTTTCTAATCTACCGGTCGGCGTGGAGCTATTTATCGCCGCCGCCGCCCTGACAGACCAGCAAACGGGGGTGAACTTATTGATATTTGACGCCGTTGACCAATTGTCGGTCTCATCCAAATTCGTCACAGTATACATGTGGATTGATTACAGTGCCAGCTTAAGTCAATGAAGATCTAGTGTAAAAGAACATGGTGTAATCCCGAGCAACATCAACAACAGCTAGGTTGGATTAAAGCAAACGCGACTACAACCAGCACCGCGGAACTTCACAAGACTATTTAGACGCAAGATTTCCGAAGTATTTAAAATTGCAAAGGTAACTTGAAAACATCGATTATAACAGCACAGTTAACGACTCCAGCTATTAAACGAGCCTGCCGACCGCAAAAGCACGCTAATGCGGTTTCCCACGGAATATTTCCACCACATGCTAATTTGCATCTAGTAGTGACCAGTAGGTTAAATAAACAAGAAAATGTTGACTGAAGTGTGTGCTAATGCATTTGGCGGGACATGGTAACAGAACTGACAGTATTGTCCAGCATTAGCCAACGTCAGTGGAGTAATGGCTAACGCTGTTCGATATAGCCATCCTTATGAAAGGGCAATGCCAATACTGTTGATATGTAAGGTATGCCAGTGTATATCTGACATTGGAGGGCCATTGTAACAGAGCTCACATTATTGTCCAGCATATGTCGAATATTGGCCAACATCAGTGGACTGATGGCTAATGCTGTCCGTTATAGCCATCCTTATCTCATGGCTGCGCCAACACCGGTGATACGCCGGATATCCAGGCCCATCATTGCCATCCTCGTATGATGGTACCACCGATATTGTCAGGGCATCGGATATGACGGGCCAATGTTGTTATCAATATAAATAGGTACGAACAATATTGGTTACCAATGGAATCCTCAGGGCCAGTGTTGGACGTGTTATAGAATGGCACAACCAATACCAGCCATAAGATGGCAGTGCTGGGCCTGCATAGGGCTGATCTCTGCCAACTCACTGACAATATTGGCCCGGGCTCTTGTGCTGCCTGGGTGGATACCTGCGAAGGGTACTCCATGCTTTATTCTGCTGTTCCTTTGCATGTCTACATTGATTTGTCCACCATACGTTTTGTTTTCTTTGTGGATGTCCTGATCTTTGTAGAATTGACAGTGCCACTTCTGAAAAAATGCACGCAGTAAATTTCTGAGTTATTTCATCTATGTCCAGTTCTTCTCGGTATTTTTTCAAGTGTGGCATTTATTGCGAAAAGCGACCAATCAGCGAGGTGCAGTTTCCATCGCTGCAGTCTTGTGTGGCTGCTTGTTGTAGAGGATGACATCTTTATAATGGTGGGTAGGTGATCACTGCCTCTAAGGTCATCTAACACGTCCCAATTGAAATCTTTGAAAAGTGATGGTGATGTAAAAGTTAAATCGCGGCCACTCATTTTGCCTTTGCTAGGCCAGCAGTAAGTAGGCTTTCCAATGCTAAGGAGGCATATATCATTGGACAATATGAAATCTAACTTTGGTCCTCTCGAATCTGTGTGTGCGTTGAAGTCCTCAACTATAACATATGACTTTTGTAATTGGTGGGTAAGAGTTTCTAAATCTTGTATGGTAATTGTGAGGTGTGCTGGTATGTATATGGAGCAGATTGTTATTGTTTTTTGGCTTATGATGTGTATAGCTACTGCTTCGAACTTTGTTATTAATTGTACCTCTGTGGCACGGATATCTCTTTATTATTATAGCGACGCCTCCTAACAGTCTGCCTGCCTGCACATGATCTTTCCCGAACGTTTTGCAATTTTCAAGATGTTTGTGTGCTGTGGTCTCAGGTTTGTTTCTTGGAGGCACATGGTTATGGGTGTCATTGTTTTAAATATATCTGTAATGTCTGACTATATCTATGGAAACCTCTTCAGCTCTATAGTATTAAATAAGCCATTATGATTAGCTGGGGATTGGTGAAGCTACTTCTTCTCGGGTGGGGTAATTCATGGTTTCCCTCTTTTTTTTCTAGGGTGTCGGCGGCGGCGAATTTGCAGATGAGTCCGTTGCCACTGTGGTGGCACGGGACGTCAGCGGAAGCCACGCAGGTGTGTGGGCTTGGTATGCCGGCATGACCTCGCAGAGATCTTTTTCCTCCGGAGTAGACATGGAGGATGTTTCTTGGTCGCGTTGGCCTGTGGCCTTTACTTGCGTCTTTTTTTTTTGACACAGGTGTGCCAGGCTCCGCTTCCTTCTTTGGACAGTGGTCTTATTTGATGTTTGGGAAGACAGGCCCATTTCAGCAGTGCTGTCCTGGGCCCTTGTTGCTGTTGAGGCCGCCACCGAAAGTAGCGACTGAGGGCCTCCAGCACAGATCGCGCGGTCTTCTCGAGATATGTTTCAACCAGTGGTCTGTGCCTGTGGCTTGTGTACATAGAGTGGAGACTTAGCTGTCGGCACCAGGTACATCGGATCAACCTGCGTGCCGACTAAAACTGAAGGTGGCGGCGGTCCCCGCGTCACCACTTTTCCCTTTTGTTTAAGGGAGACACGTTTCTTTGCCTCAGGGCACGAGAGGTTTTCAGTGGTTTTCTAGCTGATAATTTCCTTCTCCATTTTCTAGATTGGGCACGACCTGGAGTATGCGGCATGTGGGCCGCTGCAGTTCACGCATTTGGCCATGCGTTCACATTTGTCTTCTGTATGTTTGTTGTCTGCGCACGTGACACAAGTGGGTTTGCCACTGCAAGCGAAGGGGCTGTGTCCGAAGCGCTGGCACTTGAAACACCGCCTGGTGTTAGGAATGTAAGGGCGGATTTTTACAGTTCTCGTCAGCTGCATGTATCGATACCGGTAAGGCGGTGCTATTAAAGGTTAGGATTATGTGCTTTGTCTTTATCTCGTGTTATTAGTTCTGATGGTGATTCGACATGCTGCAATTATACCTTGTTCACCGAATTGTTCTTCTAGTTCATCAGTACTTTGCAGCAATTCTTTTTCAGAGATGACGCTTTTGGTGCAGTTTAGGGTGCGGCGAGCAGTCACCTGAATGCCAGTTTTACCAAGATTTTGCAGAGATAGATGTTTTGTGTTCTGGTCCTTTGTTGTATACTTCTACGAGGAGGTTTCCATTTCTTTGTTTCTTTTCCTTGAAGCTTTAACCAACGCAGTGTTTGATGTCTCTGACAATGATGAAGGCTGAAAAGTTTGCTACTGGTTGGTCATTTAAGAATGAACAATGAAAAACTGGGCAAATGCTTCGAAGTTTTGTGGCATTAGTTGTTTGGCATCGGTGCGACCCCTTCTCTCGGGGGCTGATCATGTGTTTAGCGGTTGATTTATTCATACAGTATATCATGGCTAATGGTTCCTAAATTATGTCACCTCTGTTTCACCCTTATATGCAGAGGAGGGTGCCGGAGCCTTTCGCCTGGTAGACACACGAGGAGCCCCTCGGCAGAGATTTTACCACAACCTCGACTGCCACCGTTTACGGTTTCTCCCCTCCACCTTACAACCTGTCGCCACGGTACGGATGACAGCTTCGGTATGAGGGCTCAGAGTCCGTGGTGGCGCCAGGCACCAACACCTAGTTGGTACAAGGTGCCTCGTTGGGGCCATCTAAATGGTACGTCAATCTTTGTTAGCTGCGTCAACGGTTCGGCAATACGTGAAAAATGCCTAACAAATCGCCGATAGTAAGCGGACAGCCCAAGGAGCCTGCGTACAGCTTTCTTGTCTGCTGTCTCTGGAAAGTGTGCGATCCCAGCTGTATTCTCTGGGTAAGGCTGAACACCATCCTTGCTAACGACGTGTCCTAGGAGCCAGAGTTCCTCATAGGCGAAGTGGCATTTCTCTGCTTTCAAAGTTAAGCCCAGGTGACTTGATAGCTTCTAGCACTTCCCGAAGCATTTTCAGGTGGTCTTGTAGGCCCTATGCTAAGACGACGACATCACCCAATTATACCAGACACATCTGCCACTTAACGCTTACCAGCAGTGTCCATTTTCGTTGAAACGTCATTGGTGCGGAGCAGAGGCCTTTGAACTCGAAAAGGCCATCCGGTGGGATGAATGCGATCTTCTCGTGATCGGTTTCGGCGACCTCAATTTGCCAATAGCCGCTCTTTAGGTCCATCTATGAAAAGTATCTTGCGTTGCAGAGCCGGTCGAGTGTGGCGTCGATGCGAGGAAGGCGGAAAATAGCCTTCTTTCATTATGCATTTCAGGCGGCGGTAATCGACGCAGAAACGAAGTGTCCCATCTTTCTTCTTTGTCAGAACGACTGGTGCTGCCCAGGATCTCTTTTATTGGTGGATAACGTCGTCACGAAGCATTTCATCAATTTGCTCGCTGATAGCTCCCATGATTAGTTCTATAAAACCCCGCCCTCAGTCACCAGCGGCTGCGGAACAACTGGCCACGGCGGCGGTCAGACCTGTGACGCAGCAGGGGGTGCTACGAATTCCTGGCTCCGCTGGACAGGCCGCCATTGGAAAATTACCCTGGCAACGTTTAACGCTAGAACCCTAGCTAGTGAAGCTAGTTTAACAGTGCTGTAAGAGGAACTAGAGGGTATAAAATGGGATGTCATAGGGCTTAGCGAGATTAGGAGGCCGAATGAGGCGTATACTGTACTGAAGGATGGGCATGTACTGTGTTATCGAGGTTTACCGGAGAGGCGAGAACTAGGAGTAGGTTTCCTTGTCAATATAAGTATATAGCGGGTAATATAGATGAATTCTATAGTATCAATGAGAGGATGGCGGGCATCGTAATTAGGCTTAATAAGCGGTATAAACTGAATGCTGTACATTCCTATGCACCTAAATATAGTTATGATGACCAGGCAGTTGAAAGCGTCTACGAAGATGTAGAATTGGCTATGCGAAAAGTAAAAATGCAGTATACTCTACTAATGGGCGACTTAAATGATAAGGTAGCGAAAAAGCAGGCAGGAGACCAGGCAGTAGGTGACTATGGCATTGGCTCTAGGAATAGCAGGGGGAGTTACTAGTTGAGTTATCAGAGCGCAATAACTTAAGAATAATGAATACCTTCTTCAGCAAACGGAAGAACCGGAAAAAGAGATGGAAAAGTCATAACGAAGAGACTAAAATCAAATGTGCTTCATACTGTGTTCAACCCCCGCCATTCTGCAAGATGTAGAGTTAATCGCGAAAGTGTGATGCAGTGTCCACAGGATGGTGAGGTCCCGAATTAGTCTGAATCTGAGAAGGAACGCAGCAGGTTAGTTAGAAAGAAGTCCATCAATGAATTAGCGGTGAGGGGCAGGGCAGATGAGTTCAGAATCTCCCTACAGAATAGATATTCAGCTCTAACTTAGTATGGCGACATTAGCCTAGAAGCAATAAACAATAATTTCAAAGATATCATTACTGAGTGCGCTGTAGAAGTAGGTGGTAGGACAGTTAGAGAGGACAACGGTAAGCTGCCTAACGAGACGAAATATTTGATTAAGAAACGCCAGAGTATGAAAGCTTCCAATCCAGCAGGCCAGATAGAATTGGCAGAGATATCAAAGCTAATCAAAAAGCGCAAAGCGGCCGATATAAGGAAGTATTGATTGATTGACTGTCCTTTATTGAATGGGAAGGCTCATGGCCATGGATGGGGATAAAGGGGAGTAGACATAATCTTAATTGTTTAGGTCGTCACTCGAATCACATTGCTCTAACCAGGCCACTAAGCCAGCCATACTTGGCAAGTATCATCTGTGTGTTAGCATCAGTTTCTAGAAAGTAACGGTAGTTCAGGCGGTAGGGTTCGATCTCGGGGCGTCCAGCCGAAAAAGCAGAGCAATCCCAAAGTAAATGAGATATGCCGCCGCAGGTTAGAGTCGTACAGTGGGGGCACGTAATCATTTTCTCCGTATACTGACGCCAGCGGGCCATGATACGTGGCGTGTAAGCCGCATGGGTGATGAGCTTATTCAAAAATACTTCTTGACTTCGGGTGAGGTGGGTTCTTCTCGTAAAAGGTGGGTCTGCTGTGGCCACCTGCATGCGATGCTGACTGAGGCTACGAAGACTGGTCCGAGTATAGTGCATAAGGGCAAGAGAAGGAGTGAGTTGCCCGCCCAAGGTCGAATAAGGATGAAGCAAGGGGGGTGGGGAAGTAAATGGGGACATCCCACCTGCCAAGCAGCCGCGGCGTGTGCAGCCGCATTGCCCCCTGATTCGTCCGAGTGACCTGGCGTCCAGTGAATAGCGACAGTTCTGGTCGCGAGTTGGTGTCGTTTAAGGAGGTGCTGTATAGCCGTAGCTGTTGCATCTTGTGAACCCGGAGTAGCGATTTCCTTGTAAGCGTCAAAGGAATCAGTAAGAATACGTGTTGACCCAGTTCCGGTGCAAGGCACTCCTGACAAGGCTCCCCAAATTGCGAGGAGTTCAGCGTGAAGAGGGGTACCTTGAAGTAGATGGCAGGCATAAGCGCCTGAAAGGGAAGGGTTGTCATCGCATACCCAGGCCATAGATGCGAATTCGCTTGTAATCGATGCGTCGGTGTATATGTCAGTCGTATCAGGGATTCGCTCTTGTCGGTGATGGGCAGCTAGGAGCTCCCGGGGAATGACAAAATCGCGGTTTATAGGTCGGCGACGGACGCGTATGACTACTGGCATCTCCCAAGGGGGAAGTGATGCATATAGGGCTGGTGTTTTGTCGTTGCGCTGTTCATCCCAGGCCAGCAGGCGACGCCCCTGGACAGTGTTCTCTAGACGTATTCGATGACGCGACTGTGACTCGGTAACGATGGTAGTGAGCGGTGGAAGAGCGGCAAAACGCTCAAGTTCGGCTATAGGAGTGTGCTTAGGTAGACCGGTAATAGTGCGTAGTATTGCGCGATGAAGGCGTTCGACATTAGCGAAGTCAGTCTTCGACAGTTGGAGGACGGGTGTGCCATAGAGGATTTTTCCGACCGCCACTGCTCTGGCCATCGCACGGCAGGCATGCTGCCGCGCACCGCCGTGCCGGTTGGACATGCGACGAATAGTATGTAGCAGTGCTGGCCAAAGGCGTTGTAACTGATGAACCCATGTCTGGGAGCTGTTGCTGCTTGATATGGGCAGGCCAACAATGCGGATTTGCTCATTTGAGGAGGTGATGGTGTTGCCTCCGATGTGAAGATGGATCTGCATACTGGGTTTGGTTTTATGTTTTCCGTCGATACTAATCAATTCTGTTTTATGTAGTGCGAGTTCGAGGCCACTTTTGGTTAGTGTATCTTCAAGACAAAGAAGGGCCGCCTGAAGTTCAGTCTCCATAGAATATTTGTCTACATAATCCGCTGCCTCAGTCCAGACGGTAATATCATCGGCATATATAGCGAATCTTGCGCTTGTGCTGATTTCCAGATTCTCGGCGACGCGTGTCATGGCCAAGTTGAACAATATGGGTCCGAGAATTGAGCCCTGAGGTACACCCCTATCCAAGTAATAGGTTTTGGGCACCCATCGCGGAGCTTTGCCATGAAGCTGAATGGGTCTAGATGTCAAAAAATTGCGGATCCAGATTTGGGCACGAGTACTAGGAAAGCATTTGGCGAGTTCCTCCAGGATAACCTCAATGCGAACATTGTCAAAAGATTTGTGTATATTGACAGCCAGGAGATAGTCAGGTAACGTTTTCCGATGAGCTCTATTCAGAACTCTTCGCAAAAGCCAAAGGCAGTCATGCGTTCCGAGGTTAGGGCGGAAGCCGGCTTGAGTTGGATGAAATCCAGGACTGACGTATTCAATGTAGTGACTAATCCGGGTATGCAGCAGGCGCTCGATGAGTTTACAGAGATGTGAAGTTAGTGCAATTGGACGCAAATTACTAGGAAGTCGGCGGTTTTTGCCAGGTTTAGGGATAGGAAGAATAAGAGAAAGCTTGAGGTTATCCGGTACCGTTACGGTCTCCCAGTAAGAATTAATGATGTCGAAAAGGGCATCCTGGGCTGCCGAGTCGAGATTGCGAAGCTCCTGCCAACTGAATCGGTCATGCCCGGGTGTGGCGCGAGCTCGGCCTCTTCCGAGGGCCGCTTGCAGTTCTCCCTTTGAAAATGGGCTATCCAGGTCTGGATCAGGGTTTCGGACTGGGAAATAGAAACTGCTGGTGGAGGCGTTAGGCTGGCGTGTGGGAAAAAGGTGCGTATAACTTCATCTTCAACATCAGCCGGGTTGCCATTGCGAAGGAGATCGACGAGAGGTGGTGCCCCGCGTGCCTTGCCATTTAGGCCACGAAAGATGCGCCAAAGTTGTGATAGGCCCGGTACTTGTCCAAGACGGTCGCATGTAGAGTGCCAAGCCTCACTTTGCAGGTAAAGCTGGTATGCCCGGATAAGCTTGAATTGTCGTCGAAGAAGCACGAGATCTTTGTGACGTTTTCCGCGTTGTCGAAAACACTGCGTGAGGTGATCTGCGCGACGCCAAAGGTTAGCCAGGTGAGCATCCATGCCAACTGTGGAATCGTCACAGGGGATATATTCGAGAACTTGAGTGCGGGCATCTCGGAGTACAGACAGGAAGGAGTCAATATCCGAGAAGGGGGTCGCAGTATTAGCACGAAACTTGTCCCAGTTGAAAAACGAACGGGTTGTTCGAACGCGAAGAGATTTACGATTGAGAGTGAGCAAGATGGGCAAGTGATCACTACCCCAAGAATTAGAAAGGATTTCCCAGCGCCGAAGAAGACGCGGTGATGAGAATGTAAGGTCTAGTGTAGTGTCTGCTTGAGAGGGATGGAGTCCGATACGGGTCGGCGCGTTAGGTTCGTTGCACAGGGTAAGAAGAGTTTGATCAAGGGCGTCATATAGGTGTTTACCACGTTGATTAGGCTGAGATGAGCTCCAGGCTGCGTGATGTGCGTTTAAATCTCCGCCAATAAGAATAGAATAAGGGTGTACTGTGTTTTCAAGGTCAGAGAGCCGGGTACAGGGTTCTGCCATGACGTTACCTGGCCGGAAATAGGCCGATGCTACGACGAAAGTTTTTTGGCCAGGGGGGGGGGGGAGATTTTTACTGCAACAATCTCACGAGTGGAAGAGCAAAGGGACTGAAGCGACAGTGGAAGGACAATCGTTTCGGATTAAGACGGCCGCGTGTCCCTCTGAACGGCCGTTTTTATGTTGGATAGTAGGTGTCTGGTAAGTGCAGTAACCAGGAATTTTACAAAGACCGCGCGTTTCTTGAAGAAGTATGAAAAGAGGACAGCGCTGAGGCACAAATGTACGAAGGGTAGGACCGTTCTGATTGAAGCTTCTGCAGTTCCATTGAATCCCATGAGCCATAGTACTCATGAAAGGGGCACAGATTTACGGCGCTTACTATCGTATGTGAGTGTGGTACGTTGGAAATCCTCAAACATAGTCCGCAGATGGCTCTGTACTGTAAGGGCAGCAGTAAGAGTTGCATTAACTTCCTTTCGCAGAGTTTCTTCCAGCTTCTGTGTCTCTTGGGCGCGTTCCTGTCGGATTAGCCCGAGCATGTGGGTATAGGCGGAAACAGACGCTGTGACCGGTTGCGGCCGGCGGGTTGGTGAACGGCTTTTGCGGCCCTTCTGTGAGCGGCTGCGTTGCGGAGTCTGGGAACGAGTTCAGGTGTCCATTGTTGAAGTATAACATGGAGAAAATTGAGCATGCTATAGAGAACGGGGAAAGCCTTAAAGTGGTGAAGAAGAAATTGGGCATAGGCAAAAATCAGATGTATGCGCTAAGGGAGACGTCGGGCAACGTCATCACGAATATGCACAAGATAGTCAAAGTAGCCGAGGAGTTCTATACTGATCACTACAGTAGCCAAAATAGTCAGGACCGTAATGAGATTGGCGGTAGGGAAAAACAGACAGGCGTACACCAGTGACGAAGGACGAGGTCAAGAAAGCATTAGAAACTATGAAAAGGGGGAAATCAGCTGGAGAGGATCAGATAACTACAGATTTGCTGAAGGACGGGGGGGGGGGGGGATATCGTGCTAGAAAAACTGGCCACCCTGTATACGCAGTGGCTGGTGTCATCGACGGTACGGAACCATGGAAGAATGCAAGCATTATCCTCATTCACAAGAAAGGGGACTCTAAGGACCTTAAAAATTACAGACCAATCAGCTTACTGTCTGTTACGTATAAGGTATTTATTAAGGTAATCGCTAATAGAGTCAGGACAACCTTAGAGTGCAATCAAGGAAAGGATCAAGCAGGGTTTCGGAAACGGTACTCTACAACGATCATATCCATACCATCATCAATCAGGGGATAGAATAATGCTCGGAATATAACTCGCCCTTATACATAGCATTCATTAATTACGAAAAAGCATTTGACTCAGTTGAAACCTCGGCGGTGATGCAGGCATTGCGGAATCAGGGGGTAGACGAGCCGTACGTGAAAGTGCTGGAAGATATATATAGTGGCTGCACAGCAAACAGACTTCTGCATAAAGAAAGTAACAAAATTCCCATAAAGAAAGGTGTTAGGCAAGGAGACACAATCTCCCCAGTACTATTCACAGCTTGCTTAGAGGAAGTATTCAGGGACTTGGAATGGGAGCAGTTAGGGATAAGGGAATATGGGGAATACATCAATATTCTGCGATTTGCTGATGACATTGCCTTGCTAAGCAACTCGGGGGATGAACGGCAAATAATTATTGATGACCGGACAGGAAAAGTAGAAAGGTAGGCTTGAAAATCAGTATGCAGAAGACTAAGGTAATGTTTAACAGCCTCGGGAAGGAACAGCAGTTTACATTAGGTAGCGAAGTACTGGAAGTAGTAGGCGAATATGTCTACTTAGGACAGGTAGTAACCGCAGATCCGGACCATGAAAACGAAATAACAAGAAGAATAAGATTGGGATGGAGCGCATTTGGCAAGCACTCGCAGATTATGACTAGCAGCTTACCGATATCGCTAAAGAGGAAAGTATATAACAGTTGCATCTTACCTGTACTCACCTATGGGTCTGAAATGTGGAGGCTAACCGAGAGGGTTCTACTTAAGTTGAGGACAACGCAGAGGGCTATGGAACAAAAAATGATAGGGGTAACTTTAAGAGATAGGAAGCGTGCTTATTCTAGTGGAAATTAAGAAGAAGAAATCGGGATGGGCAGGACATGTAGTGCTTAGAGAGGTTAACTGGATACCAAGAGAAGGAAAGCGTAACAGAGTGCGGCAGAAAGTTAGGTGGGCGGATGAGGTTAAGTTCGCAGGGGTGAAGTGGATGCAGCTCGCAAAGGACCGGGTTAATGGGAGGAATATGGGAGAGGCCCTCGCCTTGCAATGGGTATAGTCAGGCTGCTGCTGATGATGATGGTCTGGCGTTTTCGCTGTGATACCCTGTAAGGGGTTTGGGGCAGAGGCGCAGCATGCGCATCCGTTCTAATGTGGGGCTTGGCAAATGTTATTCGTCTCACCCTCGATGATGACGAAAAGCATTCACTGTATCTTCGGAGAAGACTGGGAGTCTGGAATTTTTCTGCGATAGGGTAATGCCGGATTTTTGTCAAACGTAGGCTGACAATATTGTATGTGCGTCATTAAAGGGTTTGGTCGGGGAGGGAAAATACATCTCGAATGGCCCCTAATTCTTCGAGAAAAGCGATCGTCGTGAACGTATTGAGGTGCCGTTATTCTTCAGTGACGTTCGTGACTAATCCGTCGAAAGCCTAATGAGCTTGGATCAGAGGTCAATGATCACCCTATGTTCATTTTGAAAGGCCATACCCAAAATCACGTTACGAGAGCACTGTTGCCGCTTGTAGGATAAGTGCGTACATTTACTGTTACTCTTGCGGTGCATCGTGCCGACGAGTAATGAGGTTACCACCAGCGGTGCGAATCTGTGGGCCATCCAAGAGGTCGTACCTTTTCTGAGCTGGGAGGCAAACTGTCAACTGATGACTGAATAGTCAGCTCCTTTGTCTACTAGAGCGGTGAGTGTACGACTGTAGACAGCAACTCCATGGTCGCTTGTTCACGTCCTCGCATTACAAGTAAGCCTTGGTACCCGATCTCGGATCCGTCGTTTATTGAGGTCACGACCGGGGCGCATCGTTCTTAATTCGCTAGGCGGCGGTGTCAGTTTAGAACTTGGGCACGGGATCGTCGAGACAGTTTTCATAGTGTGCGTCGTCGTAAAAGCGGTGTCGCCGTCTCTCCTCGTCGGCGGCACAGGATCTTCGTTTTTTCGCCGTTGAGCAAACTCACCTCCCAGTTGCTGCCTTTAGGTTCCTCTACGGTAGAAAGGTGACTTTCCTTAGACATAACTGCGGCCCGGCGAAGCAAATCGTGAGCGGTACGGCGACGGGGAGCAGGATGGGCGTTTTTTTTAAAATTTATTTAGAGCGTATCATGGAAATACAAAGCAACTTGTTGGACCCATAGCCCATGGCTAGTTGTGGGTCCATATGAAAAGCGTTGCAATTTTAAGCAGGAGCGAACAGCACAACAGAAATTTTACACAAGAAATATCCCATGCCAGGTCGAGCGCATCAACAGAACAAAAAATGTCAGTGCATAATGTTCTTGTCAGTGAGCAAGCGATTTCAAAACATTTTACAGCATACAACAGTCCAGGAGCTATACCGGCCCCCCAAAACAGACAGTGATTACATTTTGAATAAAAATGCACTTGATGAAGACAAAGATTACATTCATCTTGCAGTATATTAGGATAAGCTATGTATATTTATTGTTTATTAAAAGATGCGTCTTGGCTTGTACCTTAAAGTTAATGACTTGTTTTATATGTACTGGAAGAGAATTCCAGATTTGTGCACCGTTAAATTCAACAAGCCTTTTACCGTATACATTATGTGTTGCTGGCAGATTGAAATTGAAGTTGGTTGCAGCTCTTGTATTTTGGGCTGGGATTTTAAATTTGCTCATAGGAAACGGGTGATTAGTTTTTACTATCGGCTGAATAGTTTCGGCGGTTTTCAATTGATATACTGTGGTCACTGGTAGCACGCGAACTGTTTTAAATAGGTGTAAGCTAGACTGATTATACCCCGAGAACGTCATATTTCTCAGTGCAAGCTTTTGTAGACGGACAACTGGTTCTAAGTAACTGACATACGTTGAACACCATGACTTACAGTAACATAGGTGGTTATGAAAGAAAGAGAAATAAAGACGCGTAAAATATTATAGTTCAAACATTCACGTGCCTTAAGTAAAATGTCAAACCGTATGTGAGCTTTAAGCAGAGTTGTTTAATATGGGTTTTCCAGTGCATACCTGAATCAACAGAGACCACAAAGTGTTTGTGAGACAAAACTTGTTGAAATTGAGACGCATGTAATGTATGAGTAATTCCTCACTATTTATATTTTTTCCGTGAGTGAAACACTGTATACTTGGTTTTAATACTGTTGAGGGTTAGTCGGTTCGCTGTAAACCGCCTGAAGACATTGCTTAGTTCGTTAGTTATGTTATCTTGAATTTCGTGCAACCTCTCTCCATCAAAGACCAAATCGATGTCGTCAGCATACATTAGTGGTTATGAGTGCTTAAGAATTTTGGGGAAATCCTTGATGTAAAGGGAAAACAATATAGGCCCGCGAACTGAGCCTTGCTGCACACCGGTTACCACAGTTTGATAAATGAACATATATCTATCAAGTATTACTTTTGTTTACAGTCATTAAGGTAACTTTTAAGTAAAGTGAATATATTTCCTCTGAAGCCATAGTTGTTAAGCTTATTTAATATTATCTCATGGTTAACGGTGTCAAAAGCATTTTTTGATATCTAATTGTACAAAATGACAGCGATTTTGCTCGTTTGTAGAGCGGTATTAAGCATCTGTGTTAACGTGAGTACCGCGGAGGAAGTAGATTTTTCGGACCGGAAACCATGTTGGTGATGGCTCATGATACTATCTCTGGTTATGATTTTGCTGATGTGAAGGCAGAGTATCTTTTCAAAAATAGTATCAATAACACTAATTATTGATATCGACCTATAATTTATTGGTTTTGAGCGATCGCCGTCATTATATATCGGTACTACTTTGGGTACTTTAAGTTCATCAGGATATATTTCGCGCTCTAGAGAATGATTATATAGATGAAGGAGGTGAGGTCCTATTATATCAATATCGTCTTTAACAAATTTGACAGAAATTTTATCAAGCCCCGCTGCCTTACATGTTCTTAAAGCTTTGACTGTTATTATTTCTTCCATCGTAATGTCCTCGACAACAAAGCTATTTACAACCGGGATGGCTGTTTGTAAACGATCCGGGACTGGAAGCAGTTGCGCAGCAAGCTTCGGTCCAATATTAGTAAAGCATTCGTTGAACTCTCCTGTGGTGTCTTCATCGATTTCTTCAGGTAATATGCGCTGTTCAGAACGAAGCCCTAGGGCATCTGTTACGATGTTCCCACATCTTTTGTTTGTTTTCTTGATCTCTTTAAATTGTATTTTGATTTTTATTTTTTTTTATTGATTAGTACCTCAAAGGCCCACGAGAGGGATTACATGAGGGGTGGGCTTACATCAAGTTATATTTTCAATGAATGATTTAAAGCGCGCCTTGTCGAGGTGAGTCACAGCTTCGGCAGGCAAACAGTTCCAATCTTTTGCTGTCAAAACAAAAAATGACTTGAGATGAGATGACGTAGATGCATGAGGAGGTTTGACGGCTTGTTGATGGTTGATCCGGGCTAAGTGGCGATGCGCAGTTTTGATAACGGCATTCCGCAGGGGTGAGTGATAAAATTTGTGGAAAAGACAGAGCCAGGTGGTTTCACGGACGGATTCTAAGTTTGCGAGGTTAGCTTTGTCTTTTAGTGATGAAACAATTGTGTGATGTGAGTAGTCTGAAAAGACAAATCTTATCGCTCTGTTTTGGACGGATTCGAGTGTTTTTGTAAGGTTAGATTGGTGTGGGTACCCAGATCGAGCAAGCATATTCTAGGTTGGGGAGGACTAAAGTTAAATAAGTGGACAGTATTACGTGAATGGGAGCGAGTCGTAGTGTTCGCCTAAGATAACCTAGAACACGCTTAGCTTCCTTAGTGATGTTATTTATGTGAGATGTTCAGGTAAGATCTTGAGTAAATGAAATGCCCAGGTATTTATATGTAGTTGCATGCAATATTTTGTCACCACATAAAGTATAGTTTGCGGTGTGATATGATGCACGACGATGAAATGAGACTAGAGTGGTGATCAATAAAACTCTCGTTTCCTGTTCCGCATTAAATAAACTGAAAGGTTTCTCAAACGCCTATAGTGGGTCAAATAGTAATTATTTGTTTTAGTTTGCTTCCATTTGTGGAACCATTTTTCTGTTTCCTTGAGAATACTTAAAATTTCTGTTGTCATCCATGGTCAAACTGGGACATCATACCTATTTAAGCTCGTCTGTACATACGTTTGCGATACTGCATTCTGAATATTTTTTTATGCAAAAATCATATTCTTCGCTTATATCGCTATTGTATAAATCAGAAAAGTCTGTTTGTTGCAGGATTACACGAAGGAATTCAAAATTATTCTTTTTGTGCCGCTCACGGTATGTAGTTCGAACCCATGTACTCATCTGTATTTTAACCATAACAAATATGGGTATGTGATCTGCTATCGCGGTTGAATAAGTTTCTCTCCATATACCGTTTGTAATGTTGCTCAGCGCCCGATACATTAGCGTGCTGGAACTGCACGTTACGCAAGTGGGTTCCGTTATGAGATTGCACATGTTTTGCGACTCTAAAAGTAGGGTATAATTGTTAGTTTCATCAGAGAGATCTATAATGAAATCACCGACAATTATAATGCGGTTGCTTTTCTTATCCGCCACATTTTCTAAAATTTATTCAAATTTTTCGAGAAAAAATAAAACCGCAGAACTGGGGGGGGGGGGGGGGGGGGGGGGGGACGGTAAACTACACCAATTATTATACCACAGTGAAACTTTATAAAAATTGTTTCAATTGCCTGTTCACTAACAGTAGCGGTTGACAGAATATTAAATACTATACTATCTTTAACATAAACAGCAACCCCACCTCCTCGTGTGCGTGAACATCGGGGTGAGGAAGGCAGTTATTTGTAGCCCGGTACGGGAACAGTTTCATTGTCCCTGAGCCACGTTTCACTAACACCGATCACATCATAAACAAAGTCATGGCGAGAAATTAACGCAATCAGTGAATTGCGATTATTGCGGAGACTGCGCACATTGCAATAAGACACTGATAGCACGTCTTCTTCCTTCATAAGCTGATCAATCTTATCGACACTAAAAGCTATGGCAAAAATGAACTCCACCCGAGACGAAGTTAGGAACAGAGACAAGTTCTATACGACAACTGCCAGGTCATCATTGCAGGTGATTCGGAAAAGGGCTGAGTTATCTGACTTTCGCATAAAGATTTTCCCCTGTGATACCGAGACGTATTTCGTTTTTTTCGAGCTTCGCCTGGCGTGCCTTTCCCTACAGCCCCTTGTTCCCCGGACACAGATGTTCATTGATGTAAATCGGGTCACTCTCTTCAAATTCCAGAGCACAAGTATTGACCCTGTTCTTCTTAGCTGCTGAGAGAAACTTATTTCGCGCGGCACGTGTAGAAAACCGTAACAGAACATTCGGATTCTCTGTGTCCTTCGATTGCACGCGGTTCACAACTTGAATGTCATCATCAGAGACAGTGACTCCAAAGAAAGTAGCGATCTTCCCCACAGATTCGAATAGGACCTCTTTTTTGACCACTGGAATACCTTTGACCTCAACGTTTTGGTTTCTGCTGTATCGTTTTAGTTCAATTATCTGGTTCTTTGCCTCAAACAGCTCCTTCCGCAATTGCTGAGCTTCTTGCCAACATTAAGAACTCCGCGTCTTAACCTCGTCCAAATCTCGGCGGAACTCATCCATATCCTTCCTGATCGGCTCAAAGTTTGTGGGGCCCTGCGCCACATATCTTTAGGGCCCGTGGCGCGCCACGCATTCAAAGGCCGCGCCCCTTCCCAATACTCCCTGCGCGCTGCCTGTTTCCCTCTCCCCGCTCGTTCGGGGATAACCGGTACCGCGCGAGGGGGCTATAAAAGAAGGCACGCGCCGCCACCTCGCTCTCTTCGTTCCTTCTCTTCGCCCCTAGCGCTTCACTACGGAGACGACCCGCGGTTCACTGCCTGTTATGTGTTTTTAGTGTCAGGCGGTTTGTGTATCAAATTTTTTTTGCATATGTTAGTTTTATGAAGTTTGATCGCCGTGACTAGCCTTTGTGAATAGCCTCCTGACGCGGGCTAGGTGGTAGTCGTGCGCGTGCAGCTGTTCTTCGCTTCCCGGCCGGCCTTATTTGTTTAGTGAGAATGCCGCCGAGAAAAGGCGTGGCAGATAAGAACGCCGCTTCGGATTCAGGCATCCGGGAGTGAGGCAAGGGATGCGGC
This sequence comes from Amblyomma maculatum, assembly GCA_023969395.1. Classification (NCBI taxonomy): domain Eukaryota; kingdom Metazoa; phylum Arthropoda; class Arachnida; order Ixodida; family Ixodidae; genus Amblyomma; species Amblyomma maculatum. The sequence goes on along the minus strand of JAJIZL010026920.1, from coordinate 45,138 downwards.
AGAGCCCGCACAGGTTCCCGACGCAGGCGCGCTTATGCAGCACATAACCGCGATGTTATCTGTATTAGCCGGTCAGCTCGGCTCGGTGGCTAGCGGCAACCAAGCCGCAGCTGCGGAGACAGTCTCGCGTCCGCGGATAAATGTTGAGGTTCCTTCCTTTTCCGGCTACACGGACGTGAAGTCAGTCCCCGAGTTCTTGCAAGAACTCGAGGATTATCAGATGGCACTGGGTTCCCCAGAAGACGTGGTGTTAGCGCAGGTAATCCCCGTGGCACTTGCTGAGAGCGCGGCGCAATGGAGACGCTGTCAGCCGGCCTTCCAGTCGATGGCAGACTTCACAGATCGCTTCCGCGGAGAGTTCTTGTCGCCCGATTACGAGCGCCGGACGCTTGAGGAGCTAGCGTTGCGCACACAGCACCCAGAGGAGAGCCTCCTCGAGTATGTAAGCGCAATGCAGGAGCTTTACAAGAGAGTAGATCCCATGACAACTGATCTTGAACAGGTCGCGCGCGTGATCAGGCAATGCCATCCGCGCTTCAAGCCGTATTTGCGTGGACGTGGCTTTGCAAACCTCGAGGCCCTAGCACAGGAAGCGAAGGTAGTGCAGGCGGATTTACTCGCTGAAATGCGCTACAAGCCACCACCCAGGCCAGCCGAATCGCTAGAGCCGCGATGCGCCTGGGCCGGAGGCCAAGACTCCGCGCCGCGCGCCAGAGGCGCAGACGTGAATACGGTAGGGCAGGAAATGCTAGCGAAAGGCTCCGCTATTCCTCGCGCTCTTGACCCGTACGCGATCGAGCAGCGGCGTCGAGCTGGGCTCGCCAGCGGCGTCCTCATAGGCGAGGAGAGAGGGGATAGACGTCCCCAACCGCTACGTGGAACGCGGAATCCCCCGACCGCGCGGCAGGTGAACGATCGGCTTTGCTGGAATTGCAACCAGCCGGGCCACGTGGCTCGCTAGTGTCAAGCAAGGCGAATGCAGGGAAACGCGGACCGCCGCCTGCGATAATTGGTAAGAGAATTTCGTGGTAGCCACGGCGGAAAACGGGAATTGTACTCCCAAGCCGCGTCACCGGGCGACCGCACCGGCGGCGCAGAGGCTTTATCCCCCTCGCCTGTAGAGCGCGAGGAATGTTGCCGCGCTCGAGCCGTTTTATGCTAGCGCGGTTAGCTGGTCAAAGCTACTCGACACTCGTTGACTCGGGGTCACCACTGTCACTGGTCGGCGACAACGTGTTCGAGACCTGCCGTAGATGTAACATCCGTGTCAGGAAAGCCGAAACCCTTTTGAGCTTAGCAGAAGGGATGGCAAAAGCGGAGGGAGCAGTGCGTTTGGTAACGCGCTTTGACGGCAGAAAGCGCAGGCATCGCTTCGTCTATCGGCCCGGCTTAGCCATACCAGTTATTCTGGTAAGAGATTTTCTTTCGAGCGAAGGCATTGTGCTCGACATGGGGGAGAACGGCTATCGCAACAGCCCCTTCACCCCCCTCATTCCCTTTGTTAGCGTACCCAAACAGGAATGCATTGCCCAGCGCGCGGGCATCCGCGCTTGTGTGGCAGACGGCTCCCCCGCGACGCTGAATGGTAGCCCATTAGAAGCAATTATCGCGCCTTTCTCAGGAACCGGTAGTCAGCACCGAAGGCTTGTGGAAACATTACTCCCGTTTTCGGATTGCTTCACAGAGAAACCAGCAGTGGCAGCGGAGTTCTGGCAGTGGCAGCGGAGAGGCCGGCACGCTGTCTAAACCTGCTACGTACATTTTAGAGATGCCGCCTGATCGACTGTTTCGGTGCCCAAACCACTGCGCAGCCTCAGAAGACCCGCAAG
>JAJIZL010026920.1:5011-31660 GCA_023969395.1 Amblyomma maculatum | reverse complement strand
GGGGCGATACGGTGCGGCCGCTGTGGGAAACAAAAGGGAAAGGGCGCAGTTAACGGAACCACGGCTCCCTTTCCAGTTTGTTTCCCACAGCGGCCGCACCGTATCACCCCAAGTGGGTTTCGAGGCTATCTGCCACGCGCTCGTGTGTTCTTGCTCATATTTCTCATGATAGTACGCCTCAACTATTTGATGCCTCTATCTCCTGTCATGAGAATGTGACCATTAGCCCCGATTTTTTTTTCAACAGGCATTCCGCCACAGCCGTACATTGGTGGATTCATTGGCGTTGCGTGAGTGCAGGCGTTGGATGCCACGTGCGTGCTTTTAGGGGAGGCACAAGGTTAGGCCGTGAGATATGTGAGACGTATCACATTAGAAGGGAAGGTGATAAATGTGTCAACGCGCTTTCAATCGCCTTATCAAGGACAAAATTGTACCTCAAGAATAGTTTGCCATTTTCTTGTATGGATTTGACCTAGTGCGCACATGCGCCACCGAAGTGCTGTTATGTGTTTTTCTGTCTAAGTAAAACCTCAGTTGTTGTTTAGCACTCATCCTGTCCTCTTCTATGTGTCCTTGCTAAATGCGCTAGTCATTTTATTAGTGATGACACACCAACTAGCCCAGCTTTCTGCCTCGATACTTTTATCGAATTCAGTCACTGATGTGGACTAATTCCAGCAAGGCTTGCAAAGATAGATCCGTGCATTAACAGTTTCACTTTCTCCTCCTTCATAATGTTTAGGTTAGCTCTGCGTAAGAGGCGCTTCATTTCCTCGGCTTAACGAGGACAGACTCAATTTGGAGCAGAATTCTTGATTGGAGGAAGGCCTGGGTTCTTTTTTATCTGACGGAACTTTCAAAGGTCGTCAAAAACACCGCTTTGAAAGTCTGAGTCAAACAAGGTTGACGACTGGGCAAGGTGGTAATCATTCATTTTAAACCAGCCAAAAGACGAGACACGCGGAACAGAAGCGAACAAGAGGAGGCTGAATTAACAACTGAAGATTTGTTATAACGAAGACTTGCACTGAAATCCCTCCCATATACTCAAATCAGCGAAAGGGCAGAAAGAATTCAATGTCATGGCCTAACTATCGATTTATCTAAAAGAGCGTATTTATTACTACGGAGGTTAAATGACGCCTTAGCCACACATGTGTCCTTAGCCTTAGCAATGTGAAATGTCTCAATGATCTCCCGACAGGTTTGTTTTTCATTTCCGTAAACTACAGCCGGGTGGATGAAATCAGGTGTGCAAAGAGACGGGTCGTCCTCCGATTTACTTTACCGAGATTGCACATGTAGCGCCAGATTAGAATTTGCCTTCCCTTCGAGAGTTAGTGTGCTCCGTGAGGCGCACATTAAGATATCTGCCTGCCAGCCCATAGAACCATCGACCACAATTCAGCGGAATGCGATAAGACACATACTACAGGTGATGAGCCTTGTCATATGTGACACTGTGCAGTGAGAACGATCACCAGATGTATTGCCGGCCTCCTTTTAACGCTGGCGCACAAGCCTCCTATCTTCGTTTTAGCAGTGAATACAGCGCCAACGTCATACTTTGCCGCAAGTTTCTTGAGTCGGTGCGAAACGGCGTGGAGGGAAGCTTTTGCATCCACTTTCGTTCGCCGCTGCACCACGCTGATGCTGGCATCATCCGGCCTAGTGCTGCTCTCTCTCAGTTTCTGTTCTGGCAGGCGGGCGGATGGGCAGTTGGAAATACAGCTGCCAACTTTGAAATTTTTTGTGAGAATTCCTCGTCAACACGCTGATGGCATGACTTACGTAAAGCGGACTTGATGCACGCGAGTGCCAACACATCCTTTACCAACCTCGAGTGGTCCGACTCAAAGTAAAGAGGTGTCCCTGACCTGGGGCATCCGCCCCAACACACGTGATCGCCTCCAAATCACAACACCGATGCAAGAAATGGTAAATGGTGATATTTAAGAAATTTATACGTAAAATACAGGCCTTGAACACACTCCTTGAGCATTCCTAAAACATGTTGCGCCAATATATCAGAGCCCTCTTTATCTTTCAAATTTAAATAGTCATCAATGTAGCGAAACGCTACTTTACTGAAGGCTTCCAAACCTGGCTGCAATGCGATGCCAACTTTCGATAGAAAAATGACGCTGAGCAATGGTGCGACCTGGAACTCTGACCTTACGCCTTACTTCTGAATGTACATGCTCCCTTGCCAAAAGACGAAAGTGGAGTTAAAGTAACAGGACAACAGCTCCATGAAGCTAGCAGCCGAAATTCTGCACGAAATATTAAAAGCCAGCTCATAATTATCCGCTGTAATGAAGTCTTGCACACACTTTAGACGTCGGTCCTGTGGCAATTAATAGAACAAGTCATCCACGTCGATGATCATTGCAGAGCACCTACCCGGATTTCTGTCCATAAGAAAGTAAAGAATCTTCGAAGAGCTCGGATTGAAAAACGGGTCCAGGAATTTCAACGTCTTCAGATGCTTCTGCAAAAACCAAGAAATCTCGTACTGCCAGTTGTGACATTCTGAAAAAATGCTCCTGAAAGCAATGCCCGTCTTGTGCGTCTTCGCCGTAATGAAAACATCCAAGTGGGCTTGTGTGGCTGCCTTCACCCTCGAAGTTAAATCCTTCAAGTTGTGATCATCTAGCATTGCAATATCTTGCTTCCTGTACGATGATGGCCTTGCTTTGACCTTACGATTCTTGGAAATCGCAGCCTAGGCCTTTTCAGAGAAACAGCCGTCGGGTAGAATGACAAAGACGCCTTCCTGATCAGATACCAGCAGACGCAATTTGCTTTCAACCAGGTAGTCACACAAGTGTTTCAGTCTGTATCGTTGCTTATGCTCCCGTTTCCATGTCGTAGTTATGTACGTGGCTTCGCTCAGAAAACGACTCTTCTCATCTGCCGGAACTTGGGGTTGCATACAAAATGTCAGCCCACGCTCCATGATACGCCTGTGCCTTTCATCCATCTCCTCGTCTCGCAGGGAAAACAGTTTACTGTGTACACTTGCGTGCCTCTTCTGAGAGGTCAATGTGAGGTAAACAGTCTTCCACATAAACTCCGTTAATCCGTCAGCCGTCTTGCTCCAGTCGGGTAGCTGTCCTCTCCGTTGACTACCACTTTTACTGACACAGTGGGCGCGTAACAATTCCATGTAAAGACAGGCTTGCCTCCAACACTCCGAAGCCAAGATGCTACATATCTTACTCGGATGGCCCGGTGAAGGTGGCGCATCTGGAGGCCAACTTCGGTGGTTGACATACCATGAGGCTATCAGGGCTCTTCAGATGCAGAGTGCTATTAGAGCCACTAGCACTGACGGGTTATGTACGTTGAAAGTAATACATGGAATAGAGCTCAACGAACTAGTAATGAAATTCAACAAGGTTGACGACTGGGCGAGTTGGTAATCATTAATTTTAAACAAGCCAAAAGACGAGACACCTAGAATATGAGCAAACAAGATGAGGCTAGACTAACAACTGAACATTTATTGAAGGAAAGAACACAATGAAGACTCGCACTTAGATTCGCACGTAAGATATCGAAACCAATGAAATGGCAGAAAGAATTCAAAAGCATGGCCTACCAATCGATTTATTTAAAAGAACAAATTTTTTACTTGGAGGCTAACCGGCGCCTCAGCCACACACGTATCCTTTGCCTTAGCAATGTAAAATGCCTCAACCATCTCCCAACAAATTTGTTTTTCATTTCCGTAAACTGTACTCGTGATGTTGAAATCAGACGTGCAAAGAGAAGGGTCATCATTCGATTTACATTCCCGAGATTTCAAATGTAAAGCCGGAAGTCTCATGGAAACATGTGTGGACAAGGAACGGCACTATTCTGGCCCGCCAAACTGACGTGTCCTCCATATTACAAATTCACTCGCGAGCAGATTTATCCAAAATGACGTCAGAAATGCCACGCAGCGGCACATGTTGAAGTGCCTCCGCTCCGGCTCTCAATGGGAGGAACACCACTGTTCACACCATCGCCACTCAACGCATATTTCTTACGAAACAAAGACAAATACTGCCAGATCTTACATCTAAATAGGCAATCGGCTGTTAATAAAGCTGACCAACTGATATACTTTTTAGACAGCCTGGCCAGTCCTTTCGATGTTATTTTAATAACCAAAACGTGGTATCGCTCAGATAGTGACGTCATCCGCCTTCCTGGGTACAGATCATTTTTTCTTAATCGTGTTAAGAAGCGGGGCGGAGGCGTAGCAGCACTGAAAAAAGAAAGGTATTCTTCTGATATGTTATCCGATCACTGCATGACTGACAAAAACATAGAAATGCTGACAGTTACGTCTGGCAGCCACGCTTTCTGTGTAGTTTATCGACCCCCACATGATAATATAGCCCAGTTTCTTTGTAGCTGAAAATTTCCTTACTTGTATTGGGGTTGATTTTAACATAAATCTTAACTGCCATACAAACAGCTGGTTTCCGAAATGTGATTCACGGGCCTACACGTGTCACTTCCCATTGATCTTCTTCGTTAGATCTTCTCATTATCAGTCATGAAAACGCATTTCTTGTCGGTCGCATTTCAAGCGACATAAGTGACACCTTCCTATTTTCGTTCCCATCCCTAAAGAACCCATACCTAAGTCTGCTGTGAGTGTCTGTCGGCAGCTCCTTTTCCAAAGCAGCCTCGATGAATTCAGCAACCGAATTTCACTTTTGAATTGGAGGCCTGTTTTCCATAAGACAGCACCCGATGATGCATATGAGCAATTCCTTCAGCTCTTTCTCCCAATCTACAATGATTGTTTTCCTATTGTTAAGATAATTTCCTAAAGAAATTCACGAAAACCATGGATGACTCCTCGCCTGGTACTATTGGTAAGAAAGAAACATAAGTTGTTTGCAACTCTCATTAAAAGTAACGCTCCCGATGTCTTAGCCAGTTATAAATCACCGCGGAACCACTTAAGCTATGAAATGAGATCATCTCGTACCATTTATTATAATAATTTGTTTATATACACCTCTCCCATAACCCTAAAGGAAAGTGGAGACGGGTAAACATCCTTCTAAATCTGAATAACCAACTTCAGGATCTTATGAGCTTACTAATTGGTAAGTAATTAGCCGGCTCGTCCCGCGCTAACGCCAATGTTTTTGGAAGCAGCAGGTGACGCTGAGGTATATTCGGTGATTAAAAGCTTAAAGAACACGTCCAGTTTAGACTCCTGCATTTTCAAAGTAAACCTGTAAAATACGTACTACACTTGACAGTCCCTTGTCTCACTCATATATACAATGCTGCGCTAAGCACAGGACATTTTCCGGCTACCATGCATATAGCTAAATTCGTGGTTACGTATAAAAAAGGCGATAAAAGCGATCTCGGAAATTATAAACTAATATCTATACCTCCAGTTTTTTCATGGGTTTAGAACTAATAATGTACCGACGTTTCAACAACTTTTTATTGAAGCACTCCGTAATTTCCAACCGCCAATAGGATTCACAAAACAAGGATCAGCTGACCCTACATTGCTGAATAAAAAAAAATACATAATAAATAACTTCGAAGTTCAGCTTCTGACCCTGGGTATCTTTGTTCATTTTAGCAAAGCATTTGATACGCTTAACCACAAAGCTATGAGAAACTCGACCATTATAGTATGCGTCGGCACGTCCTCTGTCGCATTTAATCATATTTCAGCGCTCGCTATCAGTATGTGCTTGTAAATCAGTTCCCTTCTGATATGGTTCCAATTAGAAATGGAGTGCCCCAGGGCACCCTTCCGGGACCTCATTTATTCTACATATATATCAATGACATATCGAACATAAGCAATTTAGTTAAATACATCATATATGCAGATGACATAAGCTTGTTCTCTTCGCCGGACATTAAATAATTGACCTACACCGCAAATACAGCGTTAACGTCATTATCACACTGGTCGTCGCTAAACTCATTAAAAATGAACAAAGAAAAGGCTAAGGATTTATTATTCCATCCAAAGGGGCAACACATCATCAATGCGCCAATCCACTATTTAGTTGGACTGAACGCTCCCATTGAGTATGTACAAACATTTACCTCGCTTGGTGTCGTTTTTTACAACCACTATGTCCTGGGATGCCCATGTGAGCAGTCTGCACAGATCTTTCTAAATATGTCGGGATTGTTGCATGGAATAAGTATATTCTTCCCGCAAAGAAAAGCTGCACATTTACTATGTGCTCTTTTATTCCTATGTATCTTATTGCTTCCTTGTTAGGGGAAAAACGACAGCATCTAACATCCAGAAGATCCTAATTTTGCAGAAAAGAGTAGTTCTTGTAATTTCCAACGTGCCGTATGACGCACATACAAGTCCTATCTACCAACAATAGAAAATAATACCAATAAACAAAATGTGACTACAGGTTTGCATCCTTTTATAAAAAAAAACAAAGGCCGATAACAACGCATTCTTTCCTAATGTCATTTTTCTCGACTTTCCACATTCCACAAAATATATTACAGAAATGAATCCTTGAAACAAAGTCTTTTCACTGCTCCGAGTTACATATCATCTCGCACTGACCATCGTTTTAAAGTTAATGTTCCAAACTACAGGACTAATCAGTATTTCTACTCTTTCCTCCCCAAGACCAGCTCAGTTGGAACCACCTGCCCGCCCGCATCATCTCCATTTCCGAACCCGAAGCGTTCAAATCTGCGCTTCTTCATCACCTATGTTAAAAAATTCTTAGTTCTAATGTTTGTATAAGTAGTTAAACCACTCCTATCCGTAACGCCTCAACGGCCCTGATAGTAACCAAATACATAAATAAATAATGTAGTGGTACTTACACAACACAAAACACCGTACACGACACGAGAGAGCCCTACCTACTCTTTACCGCGATGCAGAACAAATTACGGTCCTTCCACACTAAAATATATACACCCCAAATGCTTGAACAAAACGGTTTATGACCATTAGCAGAGTATGTCTTCCGCTGCTATTCGGAACGCATTTCTTGAATAAATTGATTAACTGTACTTGTGCAAATATGTATCGAGTTGTAATGTAATGTAACCACTTGTCTTTTTTCTTTTTTTCCGTTTTCTGCCTTTTAATTCCTAAATATCAGATGTATCCAGATAATTGTTTAGTGTATGCGTGTATTACCTTCTATAGCTTCCGTGTGTCACAACAAGTGTACATTATGCTCGCCCTTTTAAGTCGGTACAAAACTGCCTCTTTGTAGGGGTAGCGAGGCTTGTCAAGCGGTACCCTCAGTTTCTTCGCAAAGAGAACTGGAAATAAATTAATTAATGGATTATAATTCGCCATCCCTCCTAGAGAGTTAAATTGCTCCGTTAGGCGCAGATTAAGATATCTGCCTGTCTGCCCGTAGTAGTATCGACCACAATTCAGCGGAATGCATTAAACCGCATTCTTTGTACAGCTGGTGAGCCTTGTCTTATATGACACTGCACGGAAAACGATCACCGGATGTGTTGCCGAGCCTTCTTTTAACGCTGGCGCAAAAGACTCCTACCTTTGTTTTAGCAGTCAATACAACTCCAACGTCATACTTTGCCGCAGGTTTCTTGAGTTGGTGCGAAACGCCGTGGAGGTAAGGTATGGCAGCCACTTTCTTTCGCCGCTGCACCATGCCAGCGTTATCCGGCCCCGTGTTTGTCTTTCTCAAGCATGAGAGAATCGAAATTTATTGTGAGAATCAGTCCTCAACTTGGTGATGAATCTCTCAGTCTTTAAATGAAATCTCATTATTTTCGACCCAGCTTCCTGCATGTATTTCTACAGCGAAGTACAATTGCCCGAGTTACAGAGTGTCTTTCCGGATATTGAATGTTGCCTCGCGGTCGAAAAGGTTCATCCAGACTTCCACATCTTCAGTAGGCAGTCTTTGGAAGATGGGGGCTCTCAGGACTGCACGAAGACAATCGGTGCTGTAGACTAGGCCAATCAATGTTGGGGGCTTCTTCCTGGGTCGAATGGGGTCAGGCAGCAGACCATGTTCAAGCTGAAGCCCTTGAAGCCTGCTGCTATCTCGGTGACCTGAAGGTGGTCCCCCTGGGCGAAGGAACTATGTTGAAGTCTTCACTCGAAGCGGTAGGCCAGACCTCAAAGTGCAGCACCTCAAAATGATGTCACGTAGAGTTGACAACGCCGTAAAGGGACTACATATAACGCTATGTATAAGGGCTGGTTATATTCTGGGCATTTTTCTATGACCTGGCTGATGGTGTGGATATGACCGTTAGCAGACGGCCGTTTCCGAAAAGCTGCCTGATTTTATCTCGATTGAAGTCTAAGGCTGTCCAGATTCTATAAGCGATTGCCTTATATACTTAACAGATAGCAAGAACTTAGCATTCCCTTCCTTATGATTTAAGATAATGTTTGCGTTTTTTATGGTTCCGGTACTAGCAATTGCATTAGACATTGCGTATACAGTGTGGCCAGTTTTCTTGTACGATATCCCCCATCATTCAACACTTCTGCAGTTACCTGGGTTCCTCCATCTGTCTTTCCGTTTTGCATAGTTTTTAAAGCTTTCTTAATTTCACCCTTCCTCACTGGCGGAACGTCTTACTTCTTTTCTCTGCTGTCAATCTCGTTTTCTCCTGACTACTTCGGCTACTATATAGACAAGTATAAAACTCGTCGGCAACTCTGACTATTTTGTCCGTATACGTGACGACATTCGCCACCTTGTCCTTTAGCGCATAGACCTGATTTTTGCAATTCCAAATTTCTTCACCGCTTTAATGCCCCCCCCCCCCCCCTCGTTCTTTACAGCGTGTTCTACTTCCTTATTTCGGCCACTTTAAGTTTATTGATAAGCTTTGATATCGCTGCCACTTCAATCTGGTCTCAAGGGTTGGAACTTTTGATACTTTGGTGTTTCTAAATAAAATATTTTGTCTTCTTAGACAACTTCCCGGTCACTCCTCTAACCATCCCACCGCCTACTTCTACAGCGTGCTCAGTAGTGACATCTCTGCAATTATTGTTCATTGCTTCTAGGTTAATGTCGTCATCCTCGGTTATAGCTGAATATCTATTCTCTAGCAAGATCCTCAACTCTTCAGCACTCCTCCTCATCCCTAATTTTTTAATGGACTTTAATCTTACTCATCTGTTTCGTTCTCTCTTCAGATTTAGACTAATTCAATACCTTATCATTCTGTGGTCACCGCATCGCACTTTCCATATCACCACCACATCCTGCATTTTAGAGGGGTTAGAACACAGTATGAAGTTAATTTAATTTTTAGTCATCCCGTTCTGGCTTGTGATGTTCACTTCCGGTTCTTTCGTTTACTGAAGAAGGTATTCCTGTTTCTTAAGTTATTGTGCTCTGCAAACTCAACTAGTAACTGCCCCCTGTTATTCCTAGAACCAATGCCATAGTGATCCAGTGCCAGGTCACCTGCCCACCTTTCCCTAACTTTGCATTGAAGTCCCCTATTAGTATAGTATGCTGCGTATTTCCTTTCTGCATTACCGGTTCTACACCTTCGTAAAGCTTTCAACTACCCAGCCATCATGACTTCATAATGAAGCGTAGGCCTGTACAACCTTTAGTTTATATCGCTTGTTAGGCTTAATTACGATGCCCTCTCATTATTGTTCTAAAATTCCTCTACATTACCAGCTATAGCCTTATTAACAAAGAATCTCGCTCCTAGTTCTCTCCTCTCCGGTAAATATTGGTAACACAGTACATGCCCATCCTTAATTACAGTATATGCCTCATCCAACCTCCTAAACGCACTAAGCTCTATGATATTCTATTGCATACCCTCTAGGTCCTCTAACAGCACTACTGAACTGGCCTCACTAGCTAGAGTTCTACCATAAACGTTGCCAGGGCCAGTTCCACATTTCGGCCTGTTCAGCGAAGCCAGAAATTCTCAGCACCTCCAACTGCGTCACAGGAATAAACACCGCCGTGATTAGTTTCTCCGCAGCCGCTGGTGACTGAAGGCCGGGGTTTTATAGGACTAATAACGGGAGATTGCAGCGAATTACTAAACCAGTGTGGCCAACTGCCCTTTATCTAAGGGAGTGCGTTGCCGGAGGAATTTACCGGCACTAGGCCAAACCGCAATCCTGTTTATACTATTCCACCGATAGGCGATTTTTTTCCATCATAGGATATGGCACGCTAATCTGGAAAGTCGTCACAACTTTTCTAACAGATTTCACGGCACAATGCAGTGTCGGAGCGATGTCTACCCAATGACTTTGGCTTCCCAACCGAGGCACTCCGCACGTAAGTTCGCTTTCACATTTTAGCACTGCCATGGTCCCACTTGCTCGGGCGCGGTCCGAGATTTCCCAACCTGCATCACGCACTGTACGCAGATATCACCTATAGACAGCAAGAAGATCGATCGGCGATGCACAGGACACCCTTCAATCCGCAGAGATGGTTGACAACATCATGTGAGAGATGAGCCTAACCTACTCGACAAACAATTCAGAGTTACTCGTTAAGTGGCCGCGGCTACACGATCCACACTGAAGTCACCGTCAGCTGCTAACCCTTTCCCTCAGTACGACGCCTCCATATTTTCGGTCTTTACTTACAGGAAGCATACTGCCGCGTGCCTCTCCAAAACGAGGAAAAAGAGGACGAAGTTGAGTGCAGTGTGTGAAACTGATCTGTTCAGTGTTTGCCGCCTTCTACTCATTACATTTTCTAGTGGTGGGCGGAGTACGATTCCCCTTTTGCTGAGTTCCACTCCTCAAGGGCAACCGATAGTCACCACGAATTTGACAGCGGTCCACCACAGTACCAGCCGCCGTCTCCGAGGTCAGTCGCCAGAGTTCGGGCCTTTGTCCTGCACGCCTGTGACCATCATGCATAGATCGAACACGAGCAATGTGGCTAACGGAGAGAGTTCACCTCAGTTCATCGTCCTCCAGTCTCGAACGCCACCGTCCTTCCATGGCGAACTTTATGAGGACACTGAGGAATGGCTAGACCAATTCGAACGGGTCGCCAAATACAACGGCTGGGATGAGCAAAGGAAGCTGCATAACATGTACTTTGCTCTCGAAGATTCGGCGCGGACGTGGTTCGTGAATCACGTGACGACGCTACCATCATGGAACCTCTTTTGTCGCCAGCTGCAGGCGACCTACAGCACCAACTACCGAAGGGAGTGTGCGGAGTCGGCACTGCGATCTCGCTGCCGAGCCTTCAAAGAAAGTGCTAGAATTTACTACGAGGACATGCTCCGTCTGTTTAGGCGTGCTTAACCTAATATGTCTGAGGAGAAGAAAGTACGCCACCTAATGTGAGGGGTGAAACAAGAACTATTTGCTGGACTCGGGCGCAATCCACCTGGCACGACACCGGCTTTCCGAGCGAGACCACTACGATGGAACAAACACTTCAACACAGGGCACAGTGCTATAACCGTGACGTGTCAGCCATGTCATCGGCCGTCTATGCTCTCGGGTTCAACGGTTCTGATGAAGCCTTAAGGGAGCTTGTTCGATCCGTGGTCAGGGGAGAGCTGATACACATTCAGCTACAGGGTCTAACGTCGTCATCGAGGCTTTCCTCACTCGCGCAGGTCGTTCGTGAGAAAGTTAGGCAAGTCGTCCCGGAGCCGTCTGTGCCTGCTGTGCAGCCACCGCCACTGAGTGTGCCAACATACGCATCACTACTTCATCAGATTGTCCTGTACGATTTTCTAAGAGCGAACACCACTGTGTCTCATCCAAACCAGCACCATAGTGAGTACGGCTCTAGCAGAGCCGGAGTAGACACCCCTACACTTGATTCAAGCCCGCGTCATCCTCTTCTTCGAGCCGAGGCACGGTTTCGAAAGACTAACGTCTGGCGTGCCCCTGACAAGCGGCCCCTTTGTTACCATTGTGGTGAGGCCGGTCACATGCTGAGGCTCTGTCCGTTCCGCCGCGCCAGATTTCGCGGCTTTCGTCCGCGTGCACAGTGTCCTCGGAGGGGTGAACGACCACGCGAAATCGAGGAGTACCTGTCGACACACCTTGATCCCCCAGATCTCCCACACTACGGGTCCCGCGTCATTACCTCTACCGGTTATCGTTCCCCGAGTCCACGACACTCTGCATACCGTACTGGCCGCTCGCAGAGCCCTCGCTTCATGAGCCGTTGGAAAAACTAGGATCAGCGACCTGCGGAGGTGAGGCCGCTGACGAGCGAACTGCCGAACATCCTCCATCACGCTTCTTACAAGATAACGGCTATCAGACGGGGTCATGTAAAGATGAACCTGGGTACGCCGCTTCGGACATACCGGTTTCTATCGATGATTTTCTCATTACCGCGTTAGTTCATACGGGAGCGAACTATTCAGATATGGGCAATGGGCTAGCCAAGAAATTGAAGAAAGTTTTAACCGAGTGGACTGGGCCTCAGATTCGCACAGCTGGGGGGCCCCTTATTACCCCAGCTGGGAGATGCGTTACGAGAGTTGAAATTGACGAATTTGTTTATGTTGGCGACTTTGTTGTTGTTACCCACTGTTCTCGAGATGTCATCCTCGGCTTGGACTTCTTACAGGCTAAAGGTGCGATAATTAATTTGCAAGAATTACGTGTGACGTTTTCGCCGAGCCAAGCCATTGCAATATATAGCGTCGAGGGTTCATCAACGGCCGCCTTACGTATTACAGCTGCTGATTTTACGGTCCCGCCAAGGTGCAGTATTATGGTCTTGGTAGAAAGCGACTCACCATGCGACCGTGACATAATGGCAGCGAGGAATGTTAACCTGCTTTTTGAGAAAGGGATCTGCGCTGTAAGAGGACTTATTCGCTTGGGGAACGGTTGTGCGAAACTCTTGTTTACAAAGTTCCCGACCGAGTTTCAGCGCATTGCGAAAGGAACGGCCATCGAGTATGTTGCCGACTTTATTGAGCCAGCAAACATCTGTACTCTGACGCCGCCATAGCCAGCAGGATGCAATGCAACAGACTTTCTGTCCACTGTAGACATTAATCCCAATTTGTCGGTGGTCGAGCGGCGGCGACTCCTAGAGATCCTTAGAATTTTGCTGGATGGTTTGCAATGTCTTCAAAAGTTGGGCGCACCCCAGTAGCCAAACACCGCATTTTGGTTAACGCGGAGACAAAGCTGATTTCCCAACACCAATACCGCGTGTCGTCAGCGGAACGAGAGGCTATTCGAAGCCAGGTGCAAGAAAGTCTTACAATTGACGTGGTGCAGCCGTCTACCAGCCCCTGGGCTTCGCCTGTAGTGTTGAAGAAAAAAGGCACCTTGCGTTTCTGCGTCGATTATCCGAAGTTACATCAGGTAACAAAACGGGACGTATACCCGCTCCCACGTATCGACGACGCATTAGACCGGTTACGCAATGCCAAATATTTCTCGTCGCTTGACCTCAAGAGTGGCTACTGGCAGGTAGAAGTGGACGAAAGGGACAGAGAGAAAACAGCGCTCATCGCCCCCGGCGGCCTTTATGAATATACAGTGCTTCCCTTCGGTCTCTGTTCTGCGCCAGTTCGCTCTGCACTTAAGTAGCAAGCGTGCCTAGTGTATCTCGACGATGTCGTCATTTTTGCGGCTAGGTTTGAGGATCACCTCGATCGGCTACTAATGGTACTATAGGCGCTGCGTTAAGCCCTATTGACGATAAAACCACAGAAATGTCATTCCGGATTCCAGGAGCTCAGGTTTCTTGGTTATATTATAAGTGCTGAGGGCGTGAAACCAGATTCCGAGAAGACTGCTGCTGTGGAAACCTTCCCGCGCCCAACCTACAAAACGTCCGTTAGAAGGTTTTGGGGGCTTTGTGCCTATTACAGGCGTTTCGTCGAGAATTTCTTAGCGATTGAAGAGCCTCTTACGCTTCTTACCAGAGACGAT
Organism: Amblyomma maculatum; assembly: GCA_023969395.1. Classification (NCBI taxonomy): domain Eukaryota; kingdom Metazoa; phylum Arthropoda; class Arachnida; order Ixodida; family Ixodidae; genus Amblyomma; species Amblyomma maculatum. Next base: position 17,757 of record JAJIZL010026920.1, on the reverse strand, counting down.
GTTACTTTAGCGTGGCAAGATGAGAGGATGCCTCCAACGAGTTACGCCGGCGACTGCAGGCCGCTCTGATACTTGCCCATTTTCATGAAAACGCTGCTACGGATATTCATACCGATGCCAGTATTTCTGGGCTCAGTGAAATTCTGATTCAGTGGCAAAATTGCAGTGAGAAAGTTAGCGCTTACGCGAGTCGCTCTCTTTCAAAAGCAGAGGCAAACTACTCAACCACGGAAAAGGAATGTCTCGCGGTAGTTTGGACGATAACTATGGTCCGACCCTATCTTTACGGCCGCCCTTTTAGGACTGTGAGCGACCACCATTCGTTATGCTGGCTAGCCAACCACAAAGACCCGTCTGGACGGCTTGCAAGGTGGAGCCACCGTCTCAAATAATACGACATAACGGTTGTATATAAGCGCGCCTGTAAGCACAACGACGCCGATTGCTTGTCGCGTGCACCAGTTGATACTGCCCCTCCCGACTCCAAAGAAGAAGACTTCCCGTTTCTTGCTGTAGTCACGACCACCGGTACGGCCCAGCGTCAACGGGCTGACCCCGGTTTACGCCCGCTTATTGAGCATCTCGAAGGCCTTGATGTAGCTGTCCCACGTGCTTTCGCACGGGGTTTATCTTACAGCATTCGCAATCGCGTCCTATAAAAGAGAAACTTTCATCACAACAAGGAAACTTTTCTTCTCGTTGTACCGTCCGACCTTCGGCCAGAAATCTTGCTCGCGTGCCACGATTTGCCTTCAGCTGGTCATTTAGGGGTCACGAGAACATTAGCACGCATTCGACAAAAGTACTATTGGCTTATGTTTATGTCTTCATCTAAACACTGCGTGAGAACCTGCCGAGATTTCCAGCGGCGAAAGACACCTGCGATGGAACCTGCAGGGCTTCTTCAACCGATACCGCCAGCGACACCCCCTTTCCAGCAAGTGGGCAGGGATCTTCTGGGCCCTTTCCCAACACCCGCATCAGGGAACAGATGGATAGTAGTGGCGACGGAATACTTAAGGCGATATGCTGAAACACAGCCACTTTCCCGTGCAACTGCTGCTGATGTAGCCCAGTTTTTTCTCAAGACCATCGCACTGAGTCATGTTGCCCCATTGGTTATTATCACTGACCGCGGTACAGCCTTTACGGCTCAACTAATGCAGGCTCTCTTCAGTCTTACCCGCACAAGTCATCGTAGGACTACTGCTTACCATCCGCAAGCGAACGGACTGACTGAATGCCTCAATAGAACACTTGCAGACATGATTTCCATGTATGTCGACGTTTAACATCGCACGTGGGATGACGTTCTTCCGTAAACAACTTTTGCATACAATACGGCTCAACAGGAAACGACGCATCTTGCGCCATTCCAGCTAGACTACGGTCGTCCCGTCACCCCAATGTTGGACGCTGTGCTACCCGTAGGTCACGGTGACGATGCCACCAACGCCTATGCGGACGTCGACATATTTCTGTAGAGGGCCAAAGAAGCGCACCAGCCCGCACGGGGCCGTATTCAACATCAACAATACCGCGACACTGGTCAGTACAACCTCCGACACCGAGACGTTCACTATAAACCTGGCGATTTTGTTTGGGTCTGGCGACCAGTTCGTCGTCGAGGACTCTCCGAGAAGCTACTTCGCCGTTACTTTGGTCCATAGGGAACCCAAGCTCAAGTTTCGCCGCGCGACGGCAGCGCCGCATTCCTAGCGTGGTGGCGAAATGTGAAACGATGGGACTTCACCGGAGCAGACGCTCCGCTAGATTCCTGTGCACGCGCGGCGATCGCATTGCGCCTGGCGGTTATTTGGCGATACAAAAACGCTTCCGCTGATGCGGAACGGATGTACTAAGTAGCATTGTGCCATGGGAAGCCACAATATTAGGCGACGCACCAAAATTCGAGGCTCACGTGTGAAACGTTGCAGATTCCTTTGGAAGCGTGTCCGCAAGACCCGTTTTCCAACCCCATGACAGCGTTCTGAGAAGTCTCGCGTTCTTTGTGGAAACGAAAAGAGCCAATTTCCCCTTTCTTCGTAAACTCAGAAATGTTGACAGTTGACAAAGACGGCTTGAAAAGCCATCAAAAAAGTACAGTGGTTAAACACCATGCATAAAAAGTGAAGAGGATGGAAGATTATCTTGCTCGTCGCTCCCCGCGTGTCTAGTTTTGCCGATTTTTTGTGCTCTCTCCCTGCTTTGTGAGTGCTCTGAAAGCAACCAAATCAACAGATGTGACGTCCGCAATCGAGACTGATGTGTAAATGTACCCTAAGTGTCCACAGCTGCCTTTTCATTTTTAGATTGACCAAGAAAATATCTAGGAACGAGGCCTTTTTTTTTTTCGGGGGTGGGGGCGGCGTTGGAAAACATGTCTTGCTGAGACGCTTTTACAGATTTTCGCAAATTGGCCAATACGTGAACCAATTATTATTATTATTATTATTACTATTATTATTATTATTAACGAAGATATGTCGGAATTGCAGTACAAAAGTGATCCTAGCTATGGCTCGATTAACACTACTCGCACGGAGCACCCCATTCGCGTCACAGGGTTCGTGAGTGCAAACCAAATATTATAAATGAAGCGCAACCATTTAATAAGAACCGAAATAAAACACTGTGTAGTACAAGCTTGGATTTCACCTGCATTCCGAGCCAGCGAGCCGGTTATATCGCGTGTAGCGCACGGAGCATGCATGTGCTTATGAGATTGCTAGCGTTCTTGTCTTTGAAGAAACACCTCCTTCGGACTATATACTTATTCTTCTACTGCGAAATTTCCTTTGGTAACGTCGTAATAATAAAAAACCAAATCCGTATATAGATCGCATGCTACAGGCCAAAACGATGGTCAACGAGCGGGCCACTTTATTCCACAGTACGGATGATACTTTAGCAGTTTTTAAAGATATTATGTACGACAATATAATTACATAGCGGACTTGCCTCGAGATGCATTCCTACCTTTTTGCTAACGTGGGACGCATTCACAATCAATATTTACTCATCCCCGTCTGTCGTCTGCTCTACAGTGCAGACGTGAATAAAAAGTTTCCCGCTTATAATAAAGTATTCTTCATGGAAGTACGCGTCAGGTTGCCCAATCAAGACGGAATGCGGGTTGCATGTCGCGGTGCACCTGCGGGGGCGCGTCAATGCGCGTGCTCGTGACGGCAAGCGCACGGCGCACGCCGTGAAGGCAGCGAGCGAGCCGGCGGCGTCCAGTGAGTGCTCGCGCGACAAAGCAGCGCGAGACGTCTGCACGTACACAGAAGCGAGCGAGCGAAAGGAGAAAACTTGCACGGGATGCCTAGGTGGTGCCGCCGCGTTTATCCCCAGTTTCTATTTTTCTGTCAGAGATGGCGCTCCCTGTCAAGAGCAGCAGCGCCGCTCGACGGTGCTTTGGAAGCCTATACGAGGTGCTTCGATACCTTCAATACGGCGGCGCTCAAGTGCTGAAACTTTTCACGTAGTGCGAATGATACCGTATTGTGAGAGGGAGTGACCTTTCGCGCGTGTGCAGCTTTTGTATTCCCTGCTTCTCTTGTGTGCATCTAGTTTGAGGACCCTCTCAGCGTCGAGTCCCCGCTTTCGAAGAGGATGGGGGGGGGGGGGGGGGTGATGCCGTATGCCAGAAAAAAGGACGAAGCTGAGTGCAGTGTGTGAAACTGATCTGTTCAGTGTTTGCCGCCTTCTGCTCGTTACAAAACATCATTATCACCAGCCTGACTGTACCCACTGCAGGGCGAAGTCCTCTACCATATTCCTCTAAATAACCCGGTCCTGTGCTAACTGCATCCCCTTCATCCCTGCAAATTTCTTAAGCTTATCCGCCGCCTTAATCTTCTTCCGCGCTCTGCTACGCTTTCCTTCCTTTGGAATCCAATTTGTTACCCTAAGCGACCATTGGTTATCCTCTCTTCGCACTGCATATCCTGCCCACGCCAATTTCTTTATTTCTGTGACCCACTGTGCGCACTTCCTATCTTTTAATGTTACCCTATCATTTCTCGTTCCATAGCCCTCGGCCTTGTCCCCAACTTAAGTATAACCCTCGTCGTTAGCCTCCACCACGTTTCAGCCCCATAGGTGAGTACAGGCAAGATGCAACTGTTGTATACTTTACTCTTGAGCGTTACAGGTAAACCGTTTGTCATATTCTTCGAGTGGTTGCCAAATGTGCTCCATCCCAATGTTATTGTCCTTGTTATTTCCCTTTCATGTTCCAGATCTGCGGTTACTATCTGTCCTAAGTAGACATATTCGCCTACTACTTCCCGTCCTTGCTAAGTAACGTAACCTGCTGTTCCTACCCACCATACACCTCCTCGAAAAGAAAATAACACAAATCTACAACTTCAGACGTGTGGATACCAGAAGTTACACCCTAAAGGAGCGCGACACGCTGCACATAGTGGACGTGCAGCGTATCGGCTCCACCAAAGTTTTGGCTGGAGCAACGAAATTTCGACCTCAACCCCATCAAGCCAGCTGCGACTGTCTGCGTGAAATTGGCAGCTACCTGTGGACACCACCCGCACACAGGTGGGACTATTAGGGCATTTTTAGGGCCGATCATCACTTGCGTGTCGTGGCGGCGACGCTAGGCCTAACGGCTGCGCCGCAGCCCGGCCGTGGGTGAGTCGCCCAACAGCGGCAAGATGGCTCAACAGCTACAACGTGGCTACGACCCGGCCACCATGACCTGGTCAGAGATTTCGGCAACTTCTGCGCCTGATAGCCCGGATTCTGCGCCCATCGAGAACGCGAGGCTATTCAAATTGGTTGAACGCCGCTCCCGCAAGCGGAACGCCAAGAAGGCGGACACCAAGTTGAATGACCCCTCAACACAGCAAAACGCTGCTGCGCGCGCTGCAGCACTTCACGGCGGGCCCCCACGTAACTCTGGACCCGTTTGGAAACCAAAGCCGCTTCCGCGGCTTCACCCCGAAGACATTGTCATCATCCTGAAGCCCCGGGTGACCGTCGCTCTCAAGGATGTCTTCCAACATGGCGAGCTGGGAGCAGCGTTCGCGGCCTACCTGGGCACCCAGGCCGCAGCATCGCTCAGCCTCCTCCCCACGTGGGAGCAAAATCTTATTGTCGCAGGGACCCGACAACCGCACGTCGCTGACAAGCTTCTGCGTGAATTTGAAATTGAGTCACCCAAAGGGCACCTCCCCATGTACGGCCAATTGAAACTGACTGGTGATGTGTGTCGCGGCGTCATCACCGTAGCCAACTACGAGACCAGTGAGTCACTCCAAAACAAGATCCAGTGGCGTGCTGGAGGGCTTGCCGATATCCGCAAGCTTGGAAAATCAAACGTCGCGGCGCTCACTTTTGTGGGCAAAGTGGTGCCGCGATTCATTCACTATAATTCAGAGGTGACCCTTGTACGTGCGTACAAGCGAACTGTCCCGGCCTGCGTGCGATGCGGTACTTTGGGCCACCGGGCGGACACATGCCCCTGCCCGGACAACGAAAAGTGCGGCCTGTGTGGCCAAACGGTGCCGACCGTCGACGGGGTCGAGGCACCTCATGAATGTACTCCATCCTGTGCAGTGTGCGGGCAAGCCCACCCTACCAACTCACGTGACTGCACAGGAAAATTCCGCCAGCTGAAGGTACCAGGCCCCAAGGCCAAACGCCGTGAGCCCCCAGCAAAACGGCGGCAGCCAAGGCAGCAAGCTTCAGGTGGCAATGGCGGAACGCCGCCTGCTCCTCCTGCTACCGACATCAAAACGCCGCCTGGGAAGAAGAAGGCGCCTCCACCGCCACCGCCCAGTGGCACGGACAACCACCACTTCCCGGCTCTCAAGACGGGTGGCGCTGCCGGCGCCCGGGCATCCGCGCCCCAACATGGCAAACAGGTGAGCAACTGGGCGGGAATCGCCTCCTCTTCTCCCCGGCCCCCCTCTTCCCTACTCACCGCCTCCGCGCTCGATGCGGAATACAAAAAGCAGATTGACGTGCTCCGGGCACAGAATGAAATTTTACTGAACAAAATTCAAAATTTAGAATCAAAATTGGCGTCCGCCGCTCCGAGCCCACAGAACTCGGACGCGATGGAGAGCGATGCGGAGCTGTCGCCAGCCCTCGTGACAGCGATCTCCGCGATGGAGGAACGCTTATCCTCAAAAATGCAATCTATGATCGAGGCCGCTATGGACCAGATCTTCACCAAGGTCATAACTGCCATACCCGCGGTCGTCTCAAAACACATCTCGGACAACCCCCGCCTCCTCCGTCGGTCGGGGCCCATTAGGGACGTATCCCGTCCTGCAAAATTCAACCGTCGGATCACTGATTCGGACAATGAGGACAGCTGCCCCGCTCCTGCCGCAACCTCCTTGGCGCCGCAAGGAGCTGGCTCTGGGGCAGCCACTCCCTCCTCCTCCCCTCCAAAAATGTTCAATCATGGCGAGACACCTTAGTCAAAGACGCTCTTCTACCTCCAATTCGGCCATCTCAACATTAATAACACAATGGAACTGTAGAGGTTTTAAGGACCGCACTAAGCGGGCCAATTTTCGCCTCTACCTTGAAACATTCGAGTCTGTACCAGCCGTGGTTGCCCTCCAGGAGCCAGGTCTGGGCGCCACACTTTCAAATTACACGACGTTCCAACAGGATCCCGCGTCTTGTCTTCTCGTACACAAAGCATGCACAGCCAACTTAGTGGATCTCGATCTCCAACTAGATTATTCCTATGTAATGGTGACAATCCTACCACTCCGCCGCAGGGACCCGCCATTGCATGTACTCAACGTGTACTGCCCTCCCAAACTGAAGCGAGTGACATTCGCGGACCTCTTCAGCCGCGCGCTAAGAGTAGCGGGTCGCGATCCCCTCCTGATCGTGGGCGACTTTAACGCTCCCAGTCAGCTGTGGGGGTATCGCAAGGAGGAGTCGCGCGGACGTAAGTTGGCGGAACTTGCGTCCACGTTGGGCCTCACCCTCCACACTGACCCGGTCTGCCCAACACGGTTAGGAAACTCCGTGACACGGGATACTTGTCCGGACTTAACCTTCACTCGCAACATAAAACACGCAGACTGGCTCAACACCAAGGAAACCCTCGGTAGTGACCACTGCATCCTTAACATTACAATACACACACGCCCGCTCAAACGTCCCACAACGCAAGCCCGTATCCCAGATTGGACGAAATTCAGGCAAAATTTTGACTCACTTGATAACACACCCATTTCCGAGCAGGGCTACTCAGCATGGTCTCAACAGCTGCTGACACACCTTCGCTCGCATGAAACACAGATCCAGCTCTCAGAGGCGGTCACGGACGTGGATAACCACCTCCTACACCTCTGGGAAGCCCGTCGCAGCCTCGTCCGCCGTTGGCGACGCCAGAAACACAACAGAAAGCTTAAAGCTCGAATTGCCGAGCTCACCCAGAAAGCGGCTGAGTACGCGGCCCAACTCGCCGACTCCAACTGGGTGGATAGATGCAACACGGCCGCGCGACAAATGTCTAGCCGCAACACATGGCGCCTCTTTCGAGCCCTCATCGACCCAACCCAAACACGAACCGAAACACAGAAACATTTGCAGAGAGCCATGCATGCTTTCTCTGGCAACACGACACAACTGGCACAGAAACTCCGGGACCAGTATCTGTGTACAGCCCAAGACCCCCGTGGATCATCATACTCTTATGCAGGCAGAGAGAACACAGAGCTGGATCAAATTTTCCAGCTCCATGATCTGCGGGCGGCTGTTGCCAAAATGAAACGAGGCACTGCCCCGGGAAGGGATAAGGTCACCGTCAAGCTTTTGACGAACCTGCCCGACTCGGCATACCAGTCCCTCCTCGACTACATCAATGCGATTTGGCGCGGGGACACCCCCCTGCCAAGCGACTGGAAAACGGCTCTGGTAACCTTTATTCGTAAATCAGGGAAACCAATTGACACAGATAACCTCCGTCCCATCTCTCTCACCTCCTGTGTGGGCAAACTAATGGAGACGATGGTGCGGGACCGGCTATCTGAATATCTTGAACAAAAACATGTATTCGCAGGCACCATGTTCGGATTCCGCCCACACAGATCCGCTCAAGATGTCCTCCTGCAACTCAATCGGGAAGTCCTTGACCCACTCGAATGCCCCCATAATGACCGGGTAGTACTCGCCTTAGATCTCAAAGGGGCATTTGATAATGTAACACACGAGATTATACTCACCCACCTAAGCCAGACCGACTGTGGTCTCAACACATTCCAATACATCAAGCAATTTCTCACGGATCGTCAATCCTACATTCGCATCCAAGATAATGAGCATGGTCCTTACCTACTCGGCACGCGGGGAACCCCCCAAGGCGCAGTACTTTCCCCGTTGCTCTTCAATTTGGCTATGATGCACCTGCCTGCCCAGCTCGATGGTGTCGCTGGTGTGCAGCACGCCCTGTATGCCGATGACATCACCCTGTGGGCCACGCATGGCAGTATCGGGGACATTGAAACCAGCCTGCAAACAGCTGCGACGATAGTAGACCGCTACGCCCGCCGCTGTGGTCTTCAGTGTTCCCCACAAAAATCAGAATTTGTGCACCTCCGCCCCTCGCGAAAGTGCACAACTCAAATCACTCTATCTTTAGACAGTGGTCCCATACAAGAAGCTGACGAGATACGGGTACTCGGACTCTACATACACAAACACAGACGATCAGACACTACATTGGCCAAACTCCGTAAGGTGGGGGACCAGGTGGGCCGCATGGTCCGCCGGGTTTCAAACAAACGCGGGGGGTTGCGAAGTAAGGATGCCTTGCGGCTGGCAAACGCCTTCGTGACCAGTCGGATTCTATATTCGACACCGTATCTCCACCTACGGAAACAAGAGGAGGATGCCCTTGAGGTTATCCTTCGCAAAATTGTCAAGCGTGCCCTGGACCTCCCAATCACTACTTCAAACAGGCGTCTTATGGCCCTTGGGGTGGTGAATACTTTCCGGGAGCTCCGGGAGGCCCACCTTATAAATCAGTACACGCGTTTGTCGCAAACGGAGTCGGGTCGCCGCCTTCTTGCTCGACTCCGTATCCAACACACCACACTCATGGAAGACAGGTTTCGCATCCCAGAATTGTGGAGACGCGCCCTCTGCGTGCGACCTCTGCCAGCGAATATGTCACGCGAAGATCATAATGGTCGGCGCCTGGCACGAGCGGAAGCCCTAGCCCGACATTATGGCAACAAAACAGGTGTATACTACGTGGACGCCTCCGGCCCTCACCACGGGGGATGGTACACGGCCGCTGTAGTTCACAACAGCAAAACGGTTAACGGTCTCACCTTCAGAGCCCGCAGTACAACACACGCAGAAGAGGTGGCGATTGCTCTCGCGGCCTCTCATTCCGACTCAAAATACATAATTACCGACTCGCGAGGAGCCTGTCGGAACGTCAGACAAGGCTGGACTCCCTTACTAGCCTATAAAATTTACTTAAATTGCATACGGGATACGGACCCCGCACACCGCTACCTTATATGGGCCCCTGCTCATCAGGGTTTGGCAGGAAACGAGGCAGCAGACGCAGCCGCCCGCGCGCTCTCTCACCGGGCTGTTTTCTCCTCCCTACCCGATCAGGAACCCGATTTTAATCCGGCCTACACCTTCAAAGATATCACGACGTACTATCAAAATTGTCATCGCCTTTACCCCAGCCCATGTAAAGGTCTCAAAAAGGCGGATGAGCGGCTCCTTCTCCGCCTTTTCACCAATACATTGCTGTGCCCGGTAGCCCTAAAACATTTTGACCCCTCCTTTAGTGGCAGCTGCCCACACTGTGGAGCGGTGTCTTCTGACATCTATCACATGGTGTGGGCCTGCCCCTCCAACCCGGCTATTCCCCCCATCCCCAACCCAACCCGGGAGAACTGGGAGGCGGTCCTGCTCGGCTGCCACGACTTACAGGCCCAACAAGCCTTAGTCGGACGCGCCCGAGCGGCGGCAACCGCCACTGGGGTCCCCAACTAGGGACCTCCACCTAGTGTTTGTAAGGACCGGTCCCTTATGGGCCTATCCAAACATCCATGTGTAAATAAATGTTCTTACCACCACCACCCACTCACTCTAAGGGTGTCTGGGAGTGTGCGCACCGTTAAGGGCGCATCGTTAATAATCCCTCCTAATTATTAACGGGTGACAATTATTCTGGCGTCCGCGACAGGACGTTTGGTGCACTCAAGCTCAGAGGACGGAGAAAGCGTTGGAATAGTTTACGAAGAGGTCGTAAACTGTGTAGCAGCAGAGCGATAGCGAGAGGTTGTGCCGCGCGGAAGCGTTTAGGCGAGGTTCGCTAAGCAGACTTAAGACTACACCCAAACGGTTCGCGCTTCAGATATGAGTCTGAGAGAGCTGATTGAGTCTGGCACCCAGCTGGGGTTGTCCGGTGCCGAACTGCGCAAATGGGTTAGCCAGAGAGAAAAGGAGGAAATAGAGAGAGAAAATGAAGAACGAGAGAGGGCTCGAAAGTAGCGGGAAGAGGAATTTCAGCGGGAAAAGGTATTACTTATATGAAACTTCAGCTCCAAAACTCAGGGAACAACAACGGTTTAGCTGAAGTGCATAGCTCCAGTGAAGGATATAGCAGCTTGCGGATAGACGCAAGTAAATTTATCCCGAAGTACGACGAGAGAAGAGACGATCTCGGCGTATTCCTCTTGCGCTTCGAAAGGATCGCCATTAATGCAAATTGGACAATGAATGTTCTACCATGTTGAGCACTTGCCTTAGCGGCGAAGCATTAAGTGTATTTGGAAGATAGGAGGAAAATCAGTTTCTCTGCTACGAGATACAGGTAGCAGAGCCGTAAGGGTTAAACGGAGATTGATTCACGAGAATGATCTGACTGGGGAGAAATGCCCTGTGAGGCTGATTGACTGCTCAATTCAGCTGCTACCTGAGGCAAAATTGGAAGTGCAGATGCCATATTATTCTGGAAAACTGACAGCCCTTTGCATGGAACGCCCTATCTACGATTTGGTGTTCGGAAATATCAAGGGCGCTACATTTCCCGAGGATCCTGATCAAAGTCCCGCGCCTGTGCGCTGCAGTGAATCTAAAAAGAAAAAGGCAAGGCGAGGAAAGCAAGGCCTTGAGAAGCCGGAAGAAAAGCCTCGAGACAAGAACAAACAAAAGGAAGCACCTCAGGAGGAAACCGAAAAGAAAGAGGCAACACAGGAAATTAAATCAGGGATGCCTAGGCCGTCGTTGATGCAGGTAGCCCAAGTGTTTTTCCTACTTATAGGGGCATTACTTGGAATATTCCACCTTCCGCGGAAGGAATACCGGTGCCTAGGAAAGAGCAATACTACAGTGATTCTTTTTGTTGGTCTGTGCGCGTTGGCACAGGTTCCTGTGTATCCGTCGGCGCTACTGGTTGTAGGGGCAATTATCGGCACACATTGGTTGTGTGATTTGCAAGGGGACTATAAGTCATGCCTCAGGGAATTTTCAGTAGCCCGATCGGGGAATATAGAAGCGTCTCAAATGCGAGAGCCTAGAGCGAAGGCAGAATCCTTGGCGGACAGAAGCGTGTCACGCACTGATTGCGGGTTAGAATTACGCTCGGAAATTTAGGTTTGTGCGCTTCGCATTTGAAGAGCTGTGTGTCGTTGATTCCTATGTGTATCCGACAACAGTGTGGTGCTATGTTTGTGAATTTCATGGCATTGATGTGTAAATTTTGTAATGGGTTATTACAGTTTGTGAAATTTGTGCAATGTGTGTGACGTGGACATCTGCCCCATATAATTTGTGAGCGCATGCATGTGCGCGCGATGTTTGTGGTTATTGTGAATATTGTGGGACAATATTCTTTAAGGCAGGGTCAGTGTCACGAAATCGGCGCACATTTTCATCAAGCCGTCACGGCGTGAGGCCCGCGCGGCGTCGCGTGGAAAGCTCGATGAAAACCTCCTTCCCCACGCGAGATAGCGCGTAGCCGTGTACGCGTCGCCGTCGCCCTCTTTCTCATCACCCGGCGATGACGCGGACTCATCAGTCTGAAATACGCCAGAAAAATCGAGAATATTCTATGGAACCTGGCCAATGACGACGCGCGGCTCGACGGGAGGAGGAGAAAGCGCTATAACCAGTAAAGCTAAGTGTGCGTGTGTACTAGCTTTGACGCGTGCTAACAGACATACGCGGTGCGCCCTATTTAAAGAGACCGCGCCGCTTGTTGAGTCAGCCAGTCAGTCAGTTCATTAGTGGTTGCGGCGTGTTCGCCAGTGCTTCGGCTGGACTCCCGGGGATCACCCGCTGCTGGCAAGCCCACGGACCTGCAATGGAGCGGCGCTCGTCTCGTATGGCGGCCACATCGTGACTCTTGAGGCGTCGGACTGCAACAGTGCCCGGTGAACAATTTGGTGTTTGTTTACGTAACTCTCTCGTGTTTGATCTGTTGTAAAGCCTATGTGTTATTGAATCATTCTGTAGTTGCATGCTTAGCTTTGTATTGTGTGAACCTCTCGTCTGTGTATTTCAAGTGATCTTGTGTATTCCTTTGTATCGTCTCTTGCTGTGCATAAATTGTGTTTTGTTTGTTCCTTCTGACTCCTATCCTTACTCTGGTTTGAACCGGCGACAGCTGGGCACCAAACGGCCATCCCCTTCTGTTACTACAAGGTAGTTGAATTCCGGCTGAGCTTGCCACGCAGGTCGAGGGCATCTTCTTCGCGACCGGAACAGCTACCCCCCCCCCC